>CATIWF010078389.1:0-133559 GCA_949630135.1 Balakata baccata | reverse complement strand
ATTATACGTTACAATATCTAATTGTATTGTTATAAATTAAAAATTATTTTTTATTAATAATTTAATAAATATTAATAATAAAAAAATTATTTGAAATTAAAAGAAAAATAATTTTTATTTTTTAGGATTAAGGATAACTTTAAAATATATTTTGATATTTTTTCAGTAACCAAACAATGAGTTCAAATTTTTGTCAAAAAAAAAACAATTAGTTCAAAATTCTCATCTAAAATTTCTCAATGCAAATATAGCATTTATTTATGCTAGTGTAAAACATAAAAGACTTGATTATATTGAGAGGTAAATTATACCAACAGTATTCTAATTATATAAATTGTAATAATTCAGTATTTTAAATATTATTTTACTTATAAAATAAAAATTGAGATAATTTTATATTATAAATAATATTTATATTGAGTCAAAGTACATGGTTCACGTCTAAGATCTCATATTTTTTACTTTGACCAAAAGTCTCAATCTGAGGCCTCAGTATATAACACAACACATTTGAAAACCTCCAAACATGACTCGTGCAGAGTGCATCAAAACGACCCTGGATGAGTTAAACGCAAAGGTCTTCCTTCTTCATTTGTTGAATAAAATATTAAAAATTGGATATAATTTTGGACAATTGTAGCAATGATAATTGATAAGTAAGTGACCTAAATTTGAATTAATTTTACCCCAAAAATATTCAACAATTGACATAGCTTCATTTTATTATGACGTAGGAATTAATCGCCTAGCCAGATAACATAGATGTTAAAAAAAAATCAATAATAAATACAATTCAGCTAGAGAAAAAAAAATGTTAACGGTCGAAATCCCATAACAAGTTGGACAGCTTCACGTGGACCGTTGGATCTTTATTCTTTTGTTTCTTGAAATGTTTTGGGGCTGCTTTCAACACCTTATTCCATCCCTGCTCATAAATCATCCAATCCATACCACAATTAAACTAATATCATTTTTTAAGAAATTTTCATCAAACTAATATCAATTAAATCCTGAGCATAACATTACAAAATTATTTCTTTTTTGGTGATAACATTAAAAAATTATCACCCTTAAAAACTTTGCGGAGAACGTTTTACTCTTAATAAGTCTGTCCCCAGATCATTCTAACAAAATTAGTAACATAAAACCTTGCAATGGGATTTTAATTTAATGTATGCTATTCACTATAAAAACAAATAATGAAAATTAGCATCCATTTTAATAGACATTTTAGCATAAAAATTTCCCCTTCAAGAACAATATTTTTCTATAATACATATAAAATATAAAAAAATTCTTATTTAAGTGGAGTTTATAAAAAAAAAAAAAATCACAATAAATCCCATAAAAATTAGTGATTAATTAAGAGGCAATGAATTAATTACCTTGGCAGCAAACAGAGCACAGCCAGCCTTGACAGGAGTTGGAGAGAACTGAGGTGCTTTAATGAGCTTGCCATTGTTGGTCGTCTTCTGCTTCTTCAGTTTCAGCTTCGTCTTCATGCTGGAAGTAACTTTAAGGGAACCATTTCTCTTTTTCTTCTTCTTCTTCTTACCATTATCATCACCATAATGATCGGACTGAAAACCAAACCCAAATCCAAAAGTGAGTTTTTTTGGTGTAATCAAATGAATAGGACTGTGAACGCGAGGAACCAAAGGAGACCATATTGAACTCTGCGAGTAATCGAAGTCGAAGGCAGAGTTATCTGGGAATTTGAAGAGAAGCTCTTTCGACATTAATGGCTCCAAATATTCTATCACTTTGCAACTATTAACAGTGATTCTTCGACGTTTCTCTTCTTCTTCTTCTTCTTCTTCCTGTGATTTCCTTTTCATATTGACCATTGGAGCTTTCAACTGTTTCTTGACCGTTGGTTGCATCTTTGATAGCTTTGGCTAACTCTTTCTACTCTGCTTTTTCTTTCTTTTACTTTGTAACTGTTCGAAAAAGTGACCGTTGCAATTGAAATAACTTTGGAATTTTGAATCTAACTGTAAGGCGTAAGTGACTGTTTTGTCCTTTTCGTCCTGAGTAAAATCCAATATTCTGAAAACTGAACCGGACAGGCCGGTCGAATTAGGTTAATTGGGAATCGGTGGCTAGTCTGTCTGATTCAATCAAAAAATCCAAACGGCAAAAAACGATGTCAGAGTTAGACCGACCAAAAAGGGGAAGAGCCGATAAACCGACAAAAAATGTGATATTTTTGAATCGGTTTTTATGTTAGTTCGGTTAATTTAGCAACAAATCGAAAAAATAAAATACAGATTGCTTAAAACACGCCGTTTTGGTCCTTTTACACAGCGTTTTGAATGTTTGGATCTCAAATCCCTATCTGCCTCCCCACAATTCTCTCTTTTCTCGTATCTTCCGTCTTTGCCGCTACCTCTCAAATCTCAATCCCTTTTTCTAGTTTTCTTTGATCAATTTTTCAAAGAAAGAATAAGAAACCAGAAGCCAATTTTTCGAAGAAAGAACCAGAAACCACGGAATTTGACAGCAGCTTCTAATCGAAAAGGAGCTCGATTTGCAGCAGGTTTTTTCTTTCTTTTTTCTCCTCTTAATAATCTGTGCCTTTGAGTGCTTTGTCCGATCTTAGTTTATGAGAATTTTTGTAAAGAATTTGATTTATGTATAGGTATTTTAGTTTCACTGCATCATAATTCTTCTATGAGCTTTGTTGAACCTGCTAACGGGGTTAGCTGGTTCTCTACAAGCTCTGATTTTGACTTATATTTTAATTTCATCGCTTTATGCAGCATGAAATCATTAAACATAATTAACAAATATAACCATAGCCATTTCCTAATTTATTCTTAAGACAAAATTAACAAATAGAGCACAGCCATCCACCAGAAGCGCTCAATGACAACACGTTCGTCAATCCCAATTTTCTCTTTTTCTTTTTGGGTATTTATATGTTTGTTTTCAGAAGAAAGGTTTATCGTGAAAACAAATTTCTTTCTTGTGATCAAAATCAGCGTAATTTATTTCTTTAAAAATCCTGTTTGCAGCTTAATTTATATATAACGGATTGATTCAAGTGCAGGTATTATCAATAAAGGGGTCAAAAGATGGGTGTGAAACAGGCAATAAAGAGCCTAGATGCATTTGCTCGTGCAGAAGAGCACTTGTTGCAGAAAACACAATCTGGAGCTCTTGGTATTTACCCTTTTTCTCTCCTCTTTTTCCCCTATTTTCATCCACTCCTTATCAATTCTTGTAAGTTTGAGATATCCAGTACTGTTTTGAAATAATTGGCCTTCTTTTTCTTTCTCTTTCCTTGTTAGTAATATTTCCTTTGTTATATTTTATATAGAATAAGGTATGCCTAAAATGTTTTGTTTAATGGGATTTTTTTTTTTAAATTGAGAATTGTTACTTTGGGGATGTTTTTATTTTGGCCCCCCAAAAACTTGGGGTCAAGCTCTGCCAGTTCTTCATAATTTATTGATTTGTTCCATGTTTCATTGAATCAATCCATATTTATGTTTTAGAGACCCTTGATGACCTGAAATCAACTAAAACATATGCATAACATAGTATTTTTTTTTTCTTTATTTATATGTAAAATGGTTGTTTATTTTATGTTATTCTTACTATGTTCATTTCCTGATTTTCTTTCCTTCTTGGGTTTTTTGTAGTTTCCATCATTGGTCTTGTCATAATGGCTACATTGTTCTTGCACGAGCTCACGTATTATCTGACTACATATACAGTTCATCAGGTCAGAGACAATTTATTACTTATTTAGTGCCTATTTTTATGTTGTATGGTATCGTTGTGTGTTGTATTGAGGTACAGGACGGCTGTAGGCACACTGAGTTTCTTTAGGCTAGGAGGGGGAATATATAGTCTTCATACTGCATTCATATGACTGTTGGAAGGAGGATACAACGTTTTATTTTGCCTTTCACATGTCTGTGAAATGGGGATCCAGTTTATTTTTGGTAGTTCTTTTGAAATATAGTTTTTTTCCTAAGCAATCAGTATTCAGGTCCCACAATGTTTGTGCGCATTTGAGGAAAGTGACTACTGAATTATAGTTTGGAAAATCTTAATTTGGAAAGCAGGAGCAAAGCTGTGAAGTATTCAAGCTTGAACTCCTTGATTTATGCATTTAGTTTCATTTTAATAACTGAGTTTGCATCATCATCCATGAACCTATTGGAATGAACAAGAAATATTATTTTGAACATTATTGAAGCAGTTTAATTGCAAAAAAATATTAGTTCAGATCTCTCATTTTTGTATCTCCTTTTCAAAAGCTGCTGAACATTTAGAAAGATTTATCCATGTTTTCCTCCCCATTCTCTAGGTTTCATCATCCTTTAGTAAATAACTCTTTTTCTTGTTATTAAAATTGTTAATCTTTCTCGTGTTTGGCAGATATCTTTAGTTTTGGAATATGGACAAACTCTTCCAATAAATTTGACATGCCCATATTGGCCTTGTTATGATTTGCAATTCATTCTGCTCTTGCATTCTGCAGATGTCTGTAGACTTGAAACGTGGTGAAACTCTTCCAATTCACATAAATATGACATTTCCTTCTTTACCTTGTGATGGTAATCTATGCATTTTTTTCAGAGTAACTGCGGATTCATTTATCCCACTTTAGATAATAGTTGAATTATCTTTATGTTTCAAATTTCGTAATTTACTTTTGAAATTATCCTTGTAGTAACTCCCGATTCATGTAGAGATGTTTACCTTTCTTTAGACAATAATTGAAATTATCTTTCTGTTTCTCTTGTCTTAATTGACTTTTGAAATTATGCAGTTCTGAGTGTGGATGCAATTGATATGTCTGGCAAGCATGAAGTGGATCTTGATACAAACATTTGGAAAGTAAGATATTTTTTTTTCTAAAATGTTTCTGACATGATGTACTTATGGATATTCTGCATACTTGTAGTGGTGCTTCAAAGTTATCCTTGAATGCTACTTTAATAATCATAGCTATTAGCTATGTAGCACGGACATGGGTACAGATACGGACACCGATACGGACACTAAGAAACAAGATTTATAATAAGTATAAGACACGGATACGCAGGAGAAACGTGTAATTATTAAAAATATAAGAGTAAATTTATAAATAAATAAATACAAAAAATATAATTACAAGTTATAATTTTTATATTAATTAAATAAAAATGACATACAATCAAATATATTGAGCAATGATTGGTGTCACATATATATTTTAGGTTTTCTAGAAGGAAAAATATGTTTTTAACTTAAATAAATGTGTTTCTAATTTTTTGAAAATTATAAAATGTACCTAGGACATTTCGTGTCAGTGTCAGACGAGCGTTGGTGTCAGAAACGTGAGATGCTATGTAGTTGAAGTGTCTGTGTTTCATAGGCTATTAGTCTTGGTCGGAAATTAGATTTTTATAGCCTAGATTAAAAGTTCAAAGTTTTGCAAATAATAAAGCACCTGGTGCATTTGATTGCAATTACATTGAAAATGCTGCTTGTTTTTTTTCCATTTTATATTAAAAAAAATACTTTCCCCTTGGTACATGCTTTTCTGTGCAAGCAGTATGCATGACCATCATTGGGTAGTTTTCCATGGACTTTTCAGATGGAGCAATCATAAAATGGGAATAGAAAAAAAAAATAATCTGTGTGTAGTCTAAAAGGATTAGAATGAAGGACTAACTCACTAAACTAAATCTAGTTGTCTCATAGAAAAATGAAATAATAAAATGTCTGCCACCATTTGTTTTGGTATTTGCTCAGCATTAAGGTGATGGGGATGATGCATGTGGACTCATGCATTCTTTTACATGTAGCTTATGATTGATCAAACAGGAACCTCCTATAACAAAAGCCTAATTTTGTTAAAATATTCGTATAATTTCTTTAGTTGGTTTGAAGGAACTGCCTAATTTCAGTCTGAAAGTTGCCCATGTAACTTATCTTGAATTAAGAGTTTGTTAAGAAGGAACTCTTTGTTTGAGTTTAAGAAACTTGGTTTGAAGAAAGTAACGTTTGTATTTTCCTTCTCTCAATCAATTGTTTTAAACAACTGATTACAAAGAAAACTGACAAATAAAATACCCAATTGGCCCATACATCAAAAGAGAAAACTATCTCCACCTATTAATGAATCTAAAATAAAATCATATAAGCATGTCGCTTACTCCACTAATAACCATCATGTATTAATATCAATGGTGGATGCTATTGACCACTTCCAACTTGTTATATGGATTCTCTTGTGAGTGAGGCCAAGTTGAAATCATGGAGTCCTCATTGGTCCGACATTCTTATGTTTTGTTTCATTGAAGGATATTTAATATTTGCCAGTGTATTGTTAAAGTCAAGATATATTATCTTATTGATATTCAATATCACCACAAGTGCAATGTTTTCTGCAAATATATTTTATATCAAAACATAGTTGTCAAAAAGCGCGCATGACATGCTAGCCTTAGTGCCTAAATAGCCCAAAGGCAAGAAATGTCACAAAGGCGCGTGCCTTGTTGCACCTAGGGCCTAAGGCAAGGCGCTCTAGAGCCGCACCCGAGTGACATTTCCTTTCTCTTCTTCTTTTTTCCTCCATCCAGCCTAAACTTTACAACCTAAATTCTCGTAATGTTATTAGGCTTATGCACATTTTGGCCAAGGTATGATTATTCAAAACAATTCTCATTTGTCAAGTCAAACTCAACAATTAAGCACATACAAGCCTTTGCTCATTCAAACAGATCATTTAACTGACATTCTTATGATGATATATCAATGGTTTTATTTTAACTAGCTTCAAATTTATATTAGGCAGTCCCATATTCCCCATTCACACAACTTATCGAAGGTTCCTACTCGAGATACAATCACATGCCAAAAATAAGCATAAAAACAAGCAAATTCACAAAATAACTAAGTCAAAGAGCAGAAACCTTAATTTTTGTTCTAGGCTATTTTTTCCAAATTTCTTTCACTTTTTCTCCAACCTTCCACTAGCTTGATGTCTCTCTTTCTTCTTGTGTGGCCATAGGTAAATCATGCAAAAGTCACATAATTTCTATAGTTTTTCATGGCATAATCCAATACAACTACCAATTGACTTCTAATATAACTTAAGCTCAAATTTTCATTCATTATAACTAGTTTTAAGTGCAAAATTACTCAAAGATTGGTCAATGGTTGCAAAGGTTCAAAGTTGTCTAATTTTATCTTTGCCATTTACATTGTTAAACCGTCTCAGCAACAACTCTTTTTATGGTTTTCATGTCTAACTTAATTTTCTCCCCTATTCTTCTTCAATCCTAGGTTAATTATTCCACTTTTTAACTTAAAATTCTTGTGAAAAACTTGAAGAAAAATGACATGGGTTACATATAATCAAGTAAAGTTAATTTTTCAAAACTTTAATAATTTTTATTTTGAGCAAATGGTGGAGGTTGGAGAAGGACAATTTATTGCATGTTTAATGTTAACATCAAATATATTATACACTAAAAATTGTTATTATTAGATAAAATCAGTACATATGTGATAATATTATGATCATGGTTTTATATTATGTATGTGTTGTGTTATGAGTTTCAGGTTTATTTTATTTCATTTTATTTTTTGCGCTTTACTTTTGTCAGGCACACGCCTTGGTGCCTCAAGCTTTAAGAGTCCTTAGCACCTTGGTGCGCCTTTCACCGTTATGTATAGAAATGTCTGTTTCACGAAACAAATGAAGCCCTAGAGCATGATCATAATATTTGAGAGGAAATTGAGTACAAGTCTGGTGCACATTGGATTTTTTTTTTTTGTTTTTTTGGTGGTCACCTTTCGTTCAACAGGTTTTTGTGTGTTTCTCAAAATGTTCACATATGTTTGTGCTTGCATGTTTATTTGTGTTTTGCTCTACGTGTTATGATTTTAACACCTCAGCGCTTTTGCAGCTTCGCCTTGACAGTTATGGTCATATCATTGGCACTGAATATTTATCAGATCTTGTAGAAAAGGAACATGCTGCTCACAATCATGGTAATTTAGTCGATGCATTATGCTGGTTTAAAAGAAATCTAGTTTATTTTGTTTTTTATGGGTCATTATTTAGCACTGGTTTTAGTCACAGTTGTAGCATCATGTTCCCTGGCATCATTGTACAATCATGGTGTCTTGCAAATTGGTATTCAAAAGGAAGAGTAGGACATTTAAAGTGAAAAATACTATACAGTTAGAACTGAAAATTGCTAACTAAAGCTATAAATATTTTATTTTTAAAGTCAATTTGGTTATTCGTGAAATTCTGCTTATTCTCAAGGGTTCTGTCATTAAATTCTTGGATTTTAAGTAATTTATATGAAGAGAGGGAGGACAAATGGCTTCAATAGCAACTCAACTGAGTCAGAGACTTTCATGTACATTCTGTCAGCTTTGATGAGCTCATGAGCTGAAGTAAAAGGAATTAAAGGAATATGAGAAAATAAATGGAGGAAAGAACCAGGATATAATAGAAGTGGATGGGGGTAGAGAGAGGGATTAAGAGGACTAATGGGAAACCATGATCGCTACTTTTTAAGACTTGGGATCTCATCCAGCACAAAATTATTCCTTCTTTAAATGTTAAAATTTAAAAAGAAAAATATTTAAAATTTCCAATATTCTATTTTTACTCCTTCGATTTGTCTTTAGATAAAAATTAAACTGAATAAAGACTTCTAAAATGCCAAAACTTATTATTCGTATCCTTTAGAAAAAGTTCCTCACTTTAGTTTGGGTCTTTCAGTGTTTTTCTTTGGCTATGGTAAACTTTGTAAGATTATTTAAGTCCTGTTACTCTGATCAGGTGATGGTAAAGATCATCATGAAGATTCTGATACAAAACACCACATGCATGGATTTGATCAAGATGCTGAAAATATGATCAAGAAGGTTAAGCAAGCTTTGGCGAATGGAGAAGGATGCAGGGTATTCCTCTTTTAGACTTGTTACATTTACTAGATTCATGTGCTAATTTGCGTTTATCCTCAAAAAAAGGAGATTTTGTTATCTAAATTGTTGACTTTATGTCTTCTACAGGTTTTTGGTGTTTTGGATGTCCAAAGAGTAGCTGGAAATTTTCATATTTCGGTTCATGGGCTAAACATTTTTGTTGCTCAAATGGTTAGGGCTGCGCTTTTTTCCTTATGGTTTTTTTTTTCTTTGGAAAAAATTTCCTGCTGCTCTTACATTTGTTTGGTTTATTTATTTGCCTTGGCATAAGTTATGCAAAACTTGTGTGTCCTAAGGGTGAAAGGAATGTAACAGTACTCCCTTACTCCTATGATCCTTATTTGGTGAACCAATGAGTGAAGCAGAAAAAGTATAATAAGGGAGTTTTACATTGTCCCTTGTGGGGGTTAAAATTTAATTTTTCTCCCTTATGCTAAAGAGAGTGTAACAGAGAAGGAAGACCTACTTTTATCCAGTTTTAAATTTTGCTCCACTTATTCCATTTTGGCACTGTTGTCCATTACACTACCAAAACTGTTGTCATTGAAGAATTTCCATATATAAATGATGAAAAGAATCAAGTATAATTTTATGTACCCCTGAGCTGGGCGTAATGGTGGAAAAAACCCATATATTTGGCCCCAAACGAGTTGGGAGCAAGACCTAGTTAATTGAGTTATAAGCAATACAAATACATGTTTAACTACTTAGTGCCTATTTTACATTTGGTTGCAGTGTTTTGTATATTTTAAATAAAAAACCACCTACACACACACACACATGTACATATATTGTTAATCCTTCAAATAATGAATGCAACAGTGATGACAGATTGTGGATGATGATTGTAAAGGTGATTGTTCTTGAACAGTTCTCCTTTCTTAAATTCAAAACCATGTTTTCTGGTTTCTAGTTTTTTGTTTCCTGTGCAGTTCAATGAGAATATCGAATGTACCTGCAATAAGTCAGATAAATCTTTGTTTCTCAAGTAAACAAAGAAGAGAAAAAGGAATATATAATACCAATAGTGCATCAAAACTTTTCTCTAAATGTTTGTGTGCGAGTCAATCACGTGTAACTTCAAACTTGGCCTTGCCTCCTATTGGTGGATCAATCTCTTCATTTCCCGGGATGGTGGGACTTGTTGATATTCAATTTGCTTTCATTTTTCTGTTACTGCATTCTTTTTCTCAAATATATTAGGGAAATTTCAGTCTTCTGTTTTTACTTTAACATTTCTAATTTTGGCTATTGGATGTTCAAATTTGTACACTGCCTAGATTGATTTGTTTGAACTTGGCCATTTTTACTCTTAGATCAGTTGGCATTTTGGAGAGTGGATTGTTTGAAATTTTTTGCTGCATTAAGGCACACATTGTTATGAGTGTTTCTGTATCACTCCTTTAATATTTTTTAATGCAGATTTTTGAAGGAGCAATACATGTCAATGTGAGTCATATCATCCACGATTTATCATTTGGACCAAAATATCCTGGACTTCACAACCCTCTTGATGGGACAATTCGGAATCTGCATGATACAAGTGGGACATTTAAATATTACATTAAGGTTTGAATTGCGTGCTCTTTCTTGACTGAGTTTTACATTCTGATCTTGGCTGGTGTGTGGTACATGATTTGTAATATACAATGTTTTAAAAACCGGATCAGATGTTGAACCAGACTGACAAATGGGTCAAATGCTGAACCAGACTGACAAAATGGGTCATGGTTGGACCGGTTGAACTGGATATATATTTTTTTTCAAAAATTTTTTTAATTAAAAAAAATTTGAAATATAGTATGAAAACCTATATTAAAGAAAAAGTAAAGATACATTCATTTTAATTATAACCATTTCTAACAAACAAATTATAACCAATTTAGAGGTTGAGTTTAAAAACACCAATTAAAAGTTATAAAAGTCATTGCATAAATTGATGAATTTTGAGATTCAATTTAATTGTAGTAACAATTATTAAAATAGAAAAAATAAGATGAATGATTATAATAATAGAGAAAAAGGAGGATAACTCCTGAAGCTAATTTTTCTTAGTGCCCTTCTTTAATTCCAACAGTGCTCCAAATTCTGATTGTCCAAAAGCACTTGCAACCAGTACCAATAACATCGAACAGCTTATCTGCATTGCTTCCAGCCTTCAACACTAGTCTCAAATCACAAACTAGAACAAGAGTGAGAAAGGGAATCCTCCAAACTGGACCATATATATATATATATATATATATATATATATATATATATATATATAGATAGATAGATAGATAGAGAGAGAGAGAGAGAGTTTGTAGGGCAGTTTGAAGAAGAAAGCCACCAGTTTGTAAGGCAGTTGAAAGAAGTCACACTTAGATTTAAGTTCTCTTTCTTGAAAACTGGTATAAATTGTCAAAACGACTAGTTGGCACAAAGTTTTTGATTCTTCTTTATCTTAATTTGTTTTTCATGCCTACTCAAGAGTTGCTAATATCATAAATCCATTTCACTATGAACGGATAAGTAACCAAGATAAACGTTGAACAGAAAGTGCAGGTCGAATAGAGGGAAAAAAAAGCCACCAGTTTATTTAGAAAAAAAGGAGAATATAACAGAAATTACAGGTCGAAGAGAGAGAGAGAGAAAAAAAAATGCACAACTTATCTAGAAGTTGCTGCCAATCTTTGAACTCAAGATCAAGTGAGAAAATTGAATGAAGAAGAGGGATTTTTAGAGTGTAGTGAACTGCCCCAATTGTGAAAATGGCAAGATGCAGATGAATTGAGAGGCCCCATTCAATTTTTAGTCAAAACAGTAATTTAATTAAACCTTGTTCTATATCTGTTTGCTGGTTCCCAGTTCTAGCCAGTAACCAGTTTTTTCCGGGTCGATCCAATTTTGTATTACCTCTGGTTACCAGACTGGACCAGTTACTGGTTTCCCAGTTCAACCAGTCTGACAGGCCTGTCTGGTCCTGTTTAATAACATTGGTAATATATATGCACTTACATGTAACTACCTGGTTATGGACTAATTTTTAGCTTGAATGTAATCTACAAGGTCAAGCATTGGTGTCTTTTGGCTGTGGTTCACAAGATTAAAAGCCTATTTAACATTCATTCCAGGAGAACTCTTCTAGAGATATCTTATTTATTTGGCCTGTCTCCCTTATCTTGTCATGCTGTGGGCAGTGACAAAGGAGGGAGTTCCTATCTCTTTAACTGGACATTGAAAAAGTAGGTTCCTTGAGTCCAAAAAAACCTGATGATCTATTGTAAATTTGAATAGTTCTTACTGGGTGTTCTATTGTAAATTTGAATAGTTCTTTCTGTTGTGATTGTTATTTCTTCCTCTCCCGCTTTTGCTTCATCCCCTTCACTCATTGTATAGTTGTAATTTTGCCATTTAAGTAGCAAGTATTCCAATGTCTCTACTTAATAATGCCAGCCAGGGCCCCCTGCATGAAGTAAATTGATACCCATAAAATGCTCTACACTTTAGTATGGCTTATCAACCGCCAAAGAATACTTGAAGCAGCAAACATAACTTGCCTTAAGATATAATTGCTTTTATTTTGTATGTCTTATGGCTTGCAGATTGTTCCAACTGAGTACAGATACATCTCTAAAGAAGTTTTGCCGACCAATCAATTCTCTGTTACTGAGTATTTCTCCCCTATGACTGAGGTTGATAGGACATGGCCAGGTCGGTTGAATTTATGCACTAAAGCTGTCCTAAGTTTATTGTTGGTACTGATAATATTTCTTCTTTCATGCAGCTGTGTACTTCCTGTATGATTTGTCACCCATCACTGTGACAATCAAAGAAGAGCGACGCAGTTTTCTCCATTTTATTACTCGGCTTTGTGCAGTATTAGGTGGTACATTTGCTTTAACAGGTTTGTTTTCTCTTCATATCATGGTTGTAAAATGCCTTGAAGTTTCATGCATTTGGAGAATTGGGAGTCAGAAGGGTGAGAATGCTGGGGAAATTCAGGTAGAAAAGAACAGTCGGTGCGTTTGACTAATTTAGCCACCAATATATTTTACTTGTGAAAAAAGAAAAAAATGAAAGCCAGCATATTAGTAAAAATATTCATGTCATTCTTGCCTAATGTATTCCATTTAAACCTAAATTTGTGCTTAAAATTATAATAATTATCATTATTAGTATTCTCAAATTTTCCATTAGCGCTTGTAGCAATGTTGTACAGTTATTTTGTGGAACCCTTTGGTTTAGCAAGCTCTGAAATCCGCAGAATTTATCCTGTTCAAACTTGAATCTTACAGTTTGCTAATTCATTGTTTCTATCTAAAATATTGTGAATGTTGCTGCAATGACAGGAATGCTAGATAGATGGATGTACAGGCTTGTTGAGGCAATCACTAAACCAGACACCAGGTTGCGATAGAGGTTTGGGGGGCCTGTATGATGATATTTAACTCAAAGGATTAAGGAGCCTTTAGACCTGTCTGTATGTCTTCTCTTTATGTCCTATTATTGTTAAGTGGCTAAATGCCTCTTTAATACGACTCCAGATGCCCACTATATTGCTTTATCTTTTCTTTTACAGGTTACATCTGATTGTACATGGTTGATATGATTCATAAATTTTGATTTTGAATTTTTTTTGTGTGGCAATATTCAGCTACCAGCTCATTCTAGTTTAAGTTCATGAAATTAAAGTATAATGGACCTATCTAGGGCATATGCTCCAGTATCATAGGATTTTAGCTCCTCTTTAAAAGGTCTCAAGTTGGAGACTTTCTATGTATATAAAAAAAATGTATAATGGATTTGAGGGAAGATAAAGTTGCTTATTTAATGGTTGCTAGGAATACTGGCTCTGATGTCACAGTGGTCTATTTATAACTAGACCTTAGAAATTAAACATGTATTAACTAATATATGTGAATTTTGTTTTAGTGATTGAGTTAATCTATTTAGTTTAAATACTAAAGGAAATCGATAAAAGGCTAAAGTACCAAAAGAAAAGAAAAATTGATTTCTCGTTTGTATTAAAAATAATATATATTTTCAATTTTTTAATTAAATGAATAAATTTTTAATATTTTATTAATTTAGCAATTTAGTAGAAAAAATTGATGATTTGTCTAAATTTTCTAATGAAAATTGTTTTGCTAAGTAATTGATTTATTGGTGATTTATTGGTATTTTATTTGCTTAGACAAGATAATATTAATGTTTCAATAATATTGGTGTTTACTAAGAAGTTTATTTATTCAAAAATTTAAATACGTCATTAATTCTTTCTACAAAATTTTAAGAATATCTAAATCGATAAAATAATAAAAATTTATTCATTTAATTGAAAATTAAAGTACATATCTGGTTTTTTTTTCTATTTTTTTTTTTTGGCAATTTAGTCTTGATAAAACCATCTTTCATTTTTAATTAATTTTTCTTAAAATAAAAATGATTGGTTGATATTTAAGATAAACTACTTTTGAAAAAGGAAAAAAGTAGGAAAAAAATGTGAAGGAAACATCCTTGAGTAGGAACGAAGCAACAAAATAAAAAAGCTAGTGCATTTAACTGTATTTCTTTAATATTACTCTCAAGCCAAGCAAGCATATATTCCTAGCAAGACAACTTCAGAAATATTAGGAAAGAGAAATGGCCCTGAAAAGGATATATATATATATATATACATATGGGATAGAGCAGAAAATTCAAAGTTCAAGATTTAGTAGTTGGGTTCTATAAAGAATTATAACATTTCATTCCATGGAGCCAAGATTTGATTTCTTGAAATTGAATCTCACAATTGTTCACATTGTCATTATCTCCACTTTCCTTGTCCTTAGTGGTAAGAATTTTAAGTATTTCAAAAAAAAAAAAAAAAAAGTTGCTCATACAAAATGTTATAATTCTTCAAACATAGTGTTTTAATTAATTTCATTTTTCTTGCAGAGGCAAGATTATTTTTTGTTGATCAATATGCAAAGAAAGCAGAAGCATTAGAATCTACAAATGGTCAACCGTATGGCTTCCCGTCTCCATTGACTCCTCCACCTTTACAGTCATCATCTGCGATGCAAAGTCCGCCATCAACTCCGGGCAGCTCTATGCTATCGCCTCCATCATCTCTTACTTTTCCTTTCAATAGCCCGCCGGGAAGTCCAACAAGCAAGCCTTTTAGCCCGCCTATATACACACCACTGCCGAGTCCTAACCCGTCAAGCCCATTATCACCCAAGTCTCCGATCGATAGTCCGCCCAAAAGCCCAGCAAGCAAGTTTTTTACCCCGCCCATGTATACGCCAATGCCGAGCCCCAGCCCACCGAACCCACTAGGAGCACCTCCTCCTCCTCCACATAAAAGGCCGCTATATGCTGTATGGTGCGTTGCTAAGCCAACAGTGCCAGAATTAATGATTCAAGAAGCATTGGATTATGCATGTGGATCGGGGGCAGATTGCAAGTCAATTCAGCCAAATGGGCCTTGCTTTCAGCCCAATACATTGGTATCACATGCTTCTTATGCTTTCAATAGTTACTGGCAGAATGCAAAGGCAGCTGGTGGCACTTGTGATTTTGGTGGAACTGCCATGCTTGTTACTGCCGATCCTAGTAAGTCACCCCCCCCCCCCCCCCCCCACAATTTCATCGACCCACAATTTTCTTTTCAAAAGCTTTTTGTAGTATTTCAACTAATACTTTTTTTAAAAAATTTTGTGCTAAATTCTTATTGTTTGTGCAATTTAAATATTAATTTTAATTCAAATTGGGTTCAAGCACAAAAAAAGGGAAAATAAATACGAAATAATGTAATGATTTGTGGATAATTGTGGTGGCAGGTTTCAACAGCTGCAATTTCATTTTCAAGTGATTATGGAAGACCCACCAAATTTCGTATAGTTTCGTGGGAGAATCCTATTGGATATTACTTTTATTAGTTTGTAATTATATTTGTAGTTGGATTATGCCTAGCTTTTGTAAAGCATCCACTTTTCTTTGTTTTCTTTTTGTTTTTTGCTTTTTTTTTTCTTTTTAAAATCAATCTATTTATAAACATCATTTGCTATGATAAATCTATTTTTAGGCATATTTAATTTGTGTTTTTTTTTGGTCATTTGATGCTTATAATTCAATTTTAATATAATTAGACCTCACAATTGAATCAAGTCCAATAGATTTTTAGATTTGGATCACATTTTGGTTCCGATTATATTGAATCTTGATCTGTATCTTACAATTGGATAAGACGGTTCAAGTTTGGTTAATTTTTTAGATATAATTGGATCGAATTTTTTAAATTTTTATAAAATTTTTTCAATTTTACCCATAGATTTTCTTTTTCAAAAGGGAAATTTATACTGTTTACCAATATTATAAAGTCTTTTCAATTTTACAGATAGATTTTTTGTGTTTTTATTCTTATTTCTATATTTCTATTTTTCTCTTTTTTTTTTTTCAAATACTAGATTTCAGTATTTATTTAACATATTTTTCATTTAATTAAGATATAAAATGATCAGTTTTCACATTTTAAATATGAATTAATAATTTTATTAACTTACAGGGCCAATATTTATCTTTATTCATTGATTTATTTATTTGTAATTATTGTTTAATTAATTTAATTAGAAAAAAAAAGTAAACTTGAATTTAATTATCGAATTAAATTTTAGACAAACCTTAATTATAAAAAAATAAAAATTTGTATTTAATTAATTTTAATAAGGTTATTTACTTTGATAAATTTTAAGTAGATTTTTGGATAAATTTAGGATAAATCTTAGTAAATCTTGGGTAAATCTTGGATAAACCTTTGGTAAAATTTAGACAATTTTTGAGTAAATCTTATCTAACTTTAATTTTCTGATAAATATTGGGTAAATATTGGGTATAATTTCAGTAACTTTAAATAAATTTTTGATAAATATTTTGTAACTTCAAGTTTCATTAATTTGTAGTAAATATTGGATAAATCTTGGGTAAATATTGAGTAACTCTTAGATAAATTTTGATAAATCTTTAAGTAAACATTGTGTACATTCAACTTTCATTATTTTTTTAGTAAATATTAGATAAATATTAGACATAATTTGATTAAACTTTAAGTAAATTTTGAAAAATCTTTTTTAAATTCAATTTTTATTAATTTGTGGTAAATTTTTGGTAAGTTTCAAGTAAATTTTTGATAAATTTTGGATAATCTTGATAAATTTTTAAATAAATCTTGTGTAAATTCAATTTTCATTATTTTTTTATTGTAAAAATTAGATAAATATTAGATAAATCTTGGATAAATATTAAGTAACTCTTAAATAAATTTTGATAAATCTTTAAGTAAATATTGTGTACATTCAACTTTCATTATTTTTTTAGTAAACATTAGATAAATATTAGACATAATTTGAGTAAACTTTAAGTAAATTTTGAAAAATCTTTTGTAAATTCAATTTTTATTAATTTGTGGTAAATTTTAAGTAAATTTTTGATAAATTTTAAGTAAATTTTTGATAAATTTTGGATAAATCTTGATAAATTTTTACGTAAATCTTGTGTAAATTCCATTTTCATTATTCTTTTATAGTAAAAATTAGATAAATATTGGATAAATCTTGGATAAATATTGAGTAACTCTTAGATAAATTTTGATAAATCTTTAAGTAAACATTATGTACATTCAACTTTCATTATTTTTTTAGTAAACATTAGATAAATATTAGACATAATTTGAGTAAATTTTAAGTAAATTTTGAAAAATCTTTTGTAAATTCAATTTTTATTAATTTGTGATAAATTTTGGGTAAATTTCAGGTAAATTTTGATAGATTTTTAAGTAAATCTTGTATAAATTCAATTTTCATTATTTTGTTATAGTAAAAATTAGATAAATATTAGGTATAATTTGAGTAAATTTTGAATAAACATTTGAAAAATCTTTTCTAAATTCAATTTTTATTAATTTGTGGTAAACTTTAGATAAATCTTGGATAAATCTTACGTAACTATTATATAAGTTTTAGTAAATCTTTAACTAAACCTTGTATAAATTCAATTTTTATTATTTTTTTTAGTAAATATTAGATAAATATTGGGTATAATTTGAGTAAACTTTGAATAAACATTTGAAAAACCTTTTCTAAATTCAATTTTTATTAATTTATGGTAAATTTTGGATAAATTTTGGATAAATCTTGGATAACTATTAGATAAATTTTAGTAATTCTTTAAGCAAACCTTGTATAAATTCAATTTTCATTATTTTTTTAGTAAATATTAGATAAATATTGGGTATAATTTG
Organism: Balakata baccata; assembly: GCA_949630135.1. Taxonomy (NCBI): domain Eukaryota; kingdom Viridiplantae; phylum Streptophyta; class Magnoliopsida; order Malpighiales; family Euphorbiaceae; genus Balakata; species Balakata baccata. The sequence continues at coordinate 115,339 of CATIWF010078389.1, read as the reverse complement.
AGTAAATTTTAAGTAAATTTTTGAAAAACTTTTTGTAAATTCAATTTTCATTCATTTGTGGTAAATTTTAGATAAACTTTGGATAAAACTTGAATAAACAGTAACTTTGGACGATTTCAGCATTTTTGAAAAAAATTTTAAGCTCTTTGTATTTTTGAAAAAAAACTTTAAAGGACAATATTTTTGCAATTATCTTCATCTTTTTGCAATTTTTTTAAGATTTCATTTTCAAAACTACAAGTACTTTCAGTCTATATGTCAATTAGCTAAAACTAATTCTACTCGCATTGGATAGGATCATGAAAGTTAGCAAAATACTCTCACAAAAGTTTTAAAATAGCTATATATCTAGATCTCGAATTTAAGACCTCTAATTAAGTTGAAAGAGTTCCGTACCAATTCATTCACATTTTCTTAGGTTGGAGATCTCTTTTTATAGCATAAAAGTTTGTTATTTAGGAAAAATATTTTTCAAAAAAATTTTATATTTTTAACTTTTTTAAGTTTTAAAAACTATTTTTGGATAAAATAAATAAATACATTTTTTTTTTCACAAACAGACTTAAAAAAAATAATTTTTGGAAAAACTTAAAAATTTAGTTAATTAAATTAAAAAAATTTAAAACTTAAAGAACAATACCAAAAAGACCCCTCTAATAAAGAAATTAAATGAGTAAACCCATCTAATCTAACCGGATTTTAAGCCCACACTTGCAGTTTACTTCTTCCATTCTTTAGTTTTGCAGCGGACTTTTTAAGCTAACCTTTTTTGATTAGTCTTTTGGTTTTATCGGTTAGGTGGTTCTCCTGATCAATTATAGTTATAGTCACTGAAGTTTATATTATTTACACATAAATTATAATTTTTTATTTTATAACACTAAAATTATTGTAAAAAAATTATCGTCGACCAATTTTAATGAGTTGTCAGCCAAAAAGTTAACATAATAGCGGAATTTTATCACATCACTTGACACATGAAATGTAGTGATACGTCAGATGCTAGATAGATATCATATCAGATTTTCGAATGGATTAAAAATTAAACTGGTTAATTAAAAAATAGCATATGTGATGCTTATTTAGTATCTGACGTGTTCACTATATTCTACGTGTTAAGTGACATGACAAAATTCGGCTGATATGTCAATTTTTCTGTTGATAATTCGTTAAAATTGATTAATAATAATTTTTCTATAATAATTTATAAATTCAGTGATTTTAATATTATAAAATAAAAAATTATGATTTATATACAAATTCCGTCACCGTAAATATAATTAATACGATTCTCTAGATCTTTTATTGCTTAGATCTTTGCTAATTTTCTGATTATTCTACTTTGTTTAGTTTGAGGCATGATTTTATCATGCTCTTATAGGTATGTTTAATTTTAGAGAAATATTTAATTAATGTAGTTTTTTCTCTCACTTATATATCAATATATTAATATATATTAACATTGCTTATGATTTTTCTTTTTCTTTTGTAATTTTAGCTTGGAAAATGCACATCAACCAATATATTCCTTTGGTTAATTACGATTTGTAAGGATATGGCCGACATCATTGAATTAATTGAGGATGAATAGAACTAAGAATGCAAGTGGGGATGAGATTGAGAGTGACAAATATCCAAGTGTAGCTGTACCCCCTTGTCCTTTTATGCAATTTCTTTAGCCAAAATCTCTGTAGCCAGTTAACTACCACCGCTAATATTATTCAGAAATTATTAGGTAGAAACAGATTTATATATTATTTATAAATTAATACATATTTATTATATTTATATTGATTAATAAAAATAAAATAATTAAATATATTAGTAGATTAGTATATAAATAATATAATAAATTGAGTTTACTTAAAAACAACGAAGGGCTCAACAGACCACTCATTACATCTTAAAACTGTCCTTAAAATTTCAAAATTTTACGTCTTTTTATTCACAAAATTTTAAACTGTTCAATATTAAAGTAGTACTGGTCCCCCAAATCTATCTTTGTATTCAAACAAATTACCAAATTATCAATCACTTTTATATATATTTTTTTGTTAAGCCGCCGTAAATAGAGTTGACAATTATTCACATGTGATTAGACGATATAAACTTAATCATATATAAATTTGAGCTAAATAAATATATATTATAATCGTATCAATACATTTATAGCATGGTAAAAATTGTATCATAAACGGTTTACTTATCTAACCTATTTAGATGGGTTTAGACAAATTTAAAATATGTAAAATATTTTGTAATTTGAATGTTATACAAGCTATATAAAATTTTAAATATATATTTAATATTTTTAAATATCTATAATATAAATTTATAATAAATTATGTAAATTAATTATATTAGTATTGGAATTTAACTTTTAAATTATTGAATTCCGAATTGGACTTGGATTACGATAAATAATTAAATTTGGATAAAAAAAATGTATTTCTAATTGGAATGATATATTTTTTTTTATTGACAAGTTTAAAATGCTTATAAATATAGGCGTGAGTTCAAGAGATTAAGTGATGAAGCCAAATAAGCAAATATAAGAGTAATTTGAAAATTACAAGTTTGAATTTTTGTTTGGATATTTTTGGGTGTGGGTAAACATACAGCGAAAGACTTCGGGAAATACTTTTAGAAGTTTTGAAATGAGAGCTATTCTTCTAGTTTATGTAAGTGAGAAATATAATAAATTGTGAATTTTATCAACTCAAAAGGAATACAATTGTATTGTATTTTAATTGTTTATTTTCTCATATAATGAATAATTTATTATTCTTTATGGACGTAGGTAATCGATAATCGAACCACGTAAATTTTGTATGCTCTCTTATTTTTTTGACTTGGACTTTTTTATTTAACATGCTTATTTGTAATTTTTCCAACAGTTAGCGTATGTGAATTAATATTAATAAATTAATTACACAACTATTATATATTAATGCTTAAAAAATGCTATTATTTATTAATATATCTTATTTAATATTATATTAATTTATTTAATAATTTATGTTTAGGTGAATAATTTTATAATGTGTGAGATATTATTGATAAATTGAATTGTATTTTTATATGATTTTCATTTCTGTTTGTTTATAATTATATTATCGTGTATCCATTTAAATATATTTAATTAATTATGTTTAATTATATCGTATCATATCATATACGCTTAGTTAATTGTATTTAATTATGTCAATACGAATTTAAACCGTGTTCTATCTATATTTCAATTTTTAACACAATTAATTAATCGTATCGTGTTTGTATTTAGCATAATTATATCATGCACAATTAATGTTATGATATAATTAGATACGACATCAACCACTTTTTACCGTAGACTATGTAACATAAAATAATTATTTAGATGATAAATTTTCATTAATATTGATGAATTGTATGAAAAGATTCCAATACAATATTTTTTTTTCAAATTTTTACGAATAACTCTTTAATTAGCTTTTGAGCCTATCATTATCATACATAGATTGAATGCATTGCATTTCCGCGTGACACCCATAATCTTATGGAACCTATATTTCATCAAGTCTTTTGATAGAACAAAATGAAAATGACAAAACTCTCCCTGCCCACTCACTGACGTCAATATGGGAATTTTTGGTAATCCCAATTTCCCAAGTCAATCAACGACGGCAAATAATAAAATAATAATACAAAAAAAAAAGAAAGAGAAATGGACAAAATAAATGGGGCCATGATTGAATATTGATTGATATCTTTTGATTTTGTGTCTATAAGAAGGCTATTCCATGCAATAATATTCATTCACTAAGTGAAGTACAATAGCTACTTCCTCAATGGCAAAATATGCTTTTGTGAATCTCTTCATCCTTCTTCTCAACTTGTCCAATTTGTTCTCTTCTTTAGCTTGCCCTTACTGCCCATACCCAACTCCACCCTCCAAACCACCTAAGTATCCTCCCAAGTTTCCTCCCAAGTTTCCACCCAAACATCCCCCTAAAGTAAAACCACCCTTTCACCCTAAACCACCAAAACACCCCCCTCATGTAGAACCACCTCCTTATGTCCCAAAACCACCTATCGTTCATCCCCCATTTGTCCCAAAACCTCCAATTGTTCATCCCCCAATTGTATTTCCACCAAAACCACCAATTGTTCATCCCCCGTTTATCCCAAAACCACCTATTGTACACCCCCCAATTGTATTCCCACCAAAACCACCAGTCACCCCTTCTCCACCATATTATCCATCACCACCAGTGGTTACTCCACCCACTAAACCTCCACCACCACCGAAGCCACCTATAATCACTCCTCCCATTAAGCCTCCATCACCACCGAAGCCGCCGGTGGTTACTCCTCCCATTAAACCACCAACACCACCTAGTGGTGAAACACCGTGTCCTCCCCCGCCGCCACCTCCCGTACCATGCCCACCTCCACCACCAAAGCAGGAAACTTGCCCCATTGACACTCTTAAGCTAGGTGCTTGTGTAGATGTACTGGGTGGTCTTGTCCACATTGGCATAGGTAGCAGTGCTAAGGATGCGTGTTGTCCTGTTCTTCAAGGGCTTGTTGACTTAGATGCTGCTTTGTGCCTGTGTACCACCATTAAAGCTAAGCTTCTTAATATTAACATCATTATACCCATTGCTCTTGAGGTCCTCGTTGATTGTGGGAAGAACCCACCTCCTGGTTTCAAGTGTCCTGCCTAAGACAATCTTAACTACTGTAATTGTTTCTATGGTTTTTGATATAATTTGTAATTAAAGAAGTTGCTGTTGTATTTGCCCTAAGAGGCTATAGCTTGTCAACTTTATCAGAGAAATAACATGGGGGATGTAATTGTGTTTTTTGCTCTTTGAATTCAGGCAAATGGAAAATATATTCAGTTTAAGAACTGTTAATATATGTTAATTGATTGATCATTGTTCTTCAGATTGCCTATGACTTCATCAATCAATCAATCGATACTGTCTCTCATCAACTTGGACTAATGTGGCATAAGCATCCTTCTTCTTCTTCTTCTTCTTTTACGTCTTGGAATTCTTGAATTATTGCATTTTGTCGAATTTCTATACTTTTATAGTTTTACATTTGTTATTATTAAGTCATATTTTAACAAAGGTGATAGGACTGCCTTATACTCCCCATCAATGGGTGCGTTGATGCTTCAAAAAGTATCCTAACAACAAGACAACTTTATATTAGAAAGTTAAAATATTAGCACAAATTTTTTAAAAAAAAAATCTAAATTTTCTTATGATTCTCGAATTATTTTCTTCATTTTTCTCCATGAGATTTTTCGTTTAAACATTATGAATTTTAATATCATTTCATAAAAAAAATACAATGACGGGTGAAATTTCACGTACCACTTAACCTAGTACTAACGCAGAATAATGTCTTCCAATTTTAATTTATAATACTAATATCTCCCAATTTTAATTCATATAACAGATATATCTTTCTAACTTATTTTTATAAGTTTGCAAGTTATTCTTGATAACTAGTCATTTTATCACCCCATTGCTTATATAGAATTAAGGGTGTTTATAAACCGTTCAGATTGAACTAATTCGCAATCAAATTGTAGTTTTAAAAATATAGTAAATTGGGTTGGTTTATAATTTTTGCAAACCACATTTGAAGATTTGATTGAATTTTTTATATTTCAATCCCTAAACTGACTTGCAATCTGCATAATTCATACATATGTATATAATTGCCAGTTTTATTTTTTTGACTAATTTCTTTTATTATCAATTATATTTTTTAGTATTTATAATTTATTCTAATTTTATTATGTAATAAATCTAAATCATATGTTAATATCTAATTTAGTAAACTAATTTAAGTGCAATATATTATGAAGTAATCTAATTTATGGTCAATTTAGCATGATTTCTCGAAACTGAATTTAGCATTGTTATAAATAAATAATTTGATTCAAAATTAACTCATATGCATCGAGAAGTTTTAATTTAAGTTTCATAGTAAATTAAATCTTTTTTAATTCAATTATATAAAAATTATGGTTTTAAAGGATATTGTCCACAACCATACATTTAATCTTCCAATTGGCCGCGGCTTGCAATTTGTCAAACTTTGTTTCTATTCTTGACATTCCTATTGTTTGTAGTCGTCATTATATATTTATATTAATTATATAAATTCATCTAAAATTGAATGATATTTTATCTTCAATCTATTATATTAAACCTTGAGGGGTATTCTGGCCATTTTGATAATCACAAATAATTAAGCAATGATATTTAATAAAGTTATAAAAACGAGCCCAATCAATGAATTAGAAAAGCCATCAGATCATGAATTTATGATCGAACTGAAGTGGAATCATGATTGAACCGGTTTATGTAAGATTTTCATAAAATATAAGATGCCTCTTATATAATAAGACATAATATGTCTCATACATAATAAAAATAGAAGATAAATTGTTGGAGGTTATTCATAGTGTACAGGACTAATATAATTTGTCTCATATTCTCTTTTTATTATTATTATTTTTACAAAAATCATATTTCATATATTTGTATAACTAAATATTTAATTAATTATTAAATGTAAAGGTAAGTTATAACTTGAAAATACAACAGAAATATAAAAAGGAGTTAACAATCTCACATAGAAAAAAAAGTAAGAAGGAAGATGAATTAAGCCTTTCCAAATATATTTACTTTAACTAAATTAACTAGTTTATGATAACCCATCTAGTTTTGGGGCTAATTTTCTGGTTGTCCTGATTAGATTGGACTAGATTTAATATTTAATTTTGTTACACAAAATTAAAATGACTCGAAAAAATAGTTCAACCAAGTCTGGTTTTCAGTTTTTTTGATTTAACCAGCAGGATAGTCGGTTTTGAGGCAGGGCTATTTTCTCCCCAGGTCTAGGAGTAAAAATTGCCTAGTCTAAGGGTTGTTTTTCAGTTGAACCGGCCAAGCTGATTTTTACAACACTGGTATTTAACAATTTCAATTGCTTAAGTGATACTTAGGCTTAATTTCAATTGGAAAGCAAACAAATATATTTTCAAGTCATGAAAAATCAAATTATGAGCAAAATACACAAGTCATGCTGGGTTTTAAAGATGTATCACATAAAGAAATGCAATGGAAATTAACATTTTTTCAAAATCCGGTTCATAGGATACAACTTGTACCATTAAAACTAATTTAATAAATCAAAGATAGAAATTATTACCTTTAATTTCTTAGCTTGTTTGTTCAATTTTTCTCTTGTCGGGTCATCGCAAACCCCAACAATCTAAAATAGGCTGTCTCTAATGGTGATCCACACGAAGATTGAAGAATACAACCCAAAGAAAATGACTAGAACAATCTCAATATGCTAGCAATGAACATTGTTCTTTTGAGAGAAAATATAATTAAACATTTTAATTAATTTTTGTGTCTCATAAATTATTTTCCTTTTTGCTCCAAAAATTATTTTCTTGTTCTTATTTCTGCTATGAGGTCTTAGAGTCCCACTCTAACCCAAATTTAATTCAAAATCAAATGAGCATGAGAGTAGAAGCAATTATGGGGATTAGTGGTCTCAGCTATTGCTGGCCAAGGCAGTAGCATGTGCGTAGCTGTACACGTATGGGCCTGCTAGCTTGCCAGTATACATGTGACCCTTCCGAGCAATTTTTCGGGAATTTTTCACAGTTCGATTCAAAATAATTCTCTCATATTTTTGGATCTCATCCAAGAATATTTTACTCATTCTTCACACATCCAATACGTGTGATCCATTAGATTCTTGGTTATGTTGGCCACTCAAATTAACAATTAATTCGAGCAAGTCATGAGCGATATCTAGCAACACATCATGACCTCTAATTGACTGGAAAGTCAATAGTTTGACTACAAACCTTTCCATAGACAATAATATATGTAATTCGTCATTTTACAAACCTATATCCCACTCGGTTCAGAGCCCGGACTATGTGTCAGCTCCTGCTAGACTGATTATATCCCACCTAGCCCAATAGATCTTATCACTAAGACTCATTACTCAATTAGACATATCACTGAAGACTATCTTTATGATATTACCACTTTGGCCAGAGATTCCTGAGTAATGATCTCGATAAGAGGTCGTGGGTATATTCTCCCTTTATCAGGAGCGGTAAATCTTTTATTGGCTATCCAATTACCTTTGAATACCTCAAATTGTACCCAGTCATCGCCATATAAGCGACCTCTATGAGGCAACAAGAAATGGAGTCAAAGCATAGAATCAATATACAAGATATCCTTGAGTACCTCAAGTCTAAGGATACTTGTACTATTGCTATGATGAGACTATCATTGATATTTGAATAGATAATCCATGTGATCTTCTCATAGCAGGTCATTTAATGTGTTTAACTACTCTTAGCAAGTATCCATATGTTAACCCCGAACATCCCATGCTCATAGTTTATGAGATCTACTGTTTGATCTAATTAAAGAGCATAACATGTGCTAGTCTATATGGATCAACAATATCCTATTTTGTCGATCCTATGACTAAAGATAATTTAGATACTAACATAGTTACACATGATCGAAATCTCATTATTATGATTCTATCATGATTTCCTTCATGCTATGTTTCATATCATGAACTTTTATTAATCAGTTTAAGATCTATATCAATTCATATACAAATGAATATTAATATAATGAAAGAATGACTTTATAAATATGTACACTAAATGCCTGAGACAATTGCCTTTTGGGCACATTTCTAACAAGTCATGACCATGATTTTTCAAGTCTCCATGTGACAATCGAAGCCGAGATGAAACTTTAAGTCTGGAAGCCTTCAGAACCTGCTTATAAGTAGGATCACAACCAAAGACAAAGTCATGCCCATGCAGATTTTGTTCGAAACAAGCCACTAATTCCAGAAGACTTCACCACCTAGATCATGCCTAAAATCACAATCAAAGCAAGTGTCATGCCTGTGACACTCATAGCAAAGGTTGTAATTATCAAAGCGGGCAGTTTTTAATTCAAATATGAAGATTTAGTCATGTCCGTGACTTATTGCAATTAATGTTGCAGAAAGTGTATAAGAGGTAGCTTAATGGCTAGAAATACATTAAATGAACCGCCAACAACTGTAATCTTTTGAGGATGTATATAAGACCTTCATTTATGTCTCCCAACAAGGAGAGAGCAACTTTTAAGTGCAAAATTACTTCTTAAGCTTGTGCATTCATTATTTTTCAGCTACCTCTTATTTAATTCCTCTTTGTAATCTTTAAAGCTAAAGTATTCTTGAGCTTTGGGTTGTTAAGCATTAGTAATTCTACAATCAATCATTCAATAGAATTTTTGAGTGAGTTGGATTGGAAATTAAAAACACTAATGAGGGTTTGAGTGTGAGCTTTTAGGAAAATACTTGGGTAACTTTATTTAAACTTATAAGGGTTAAATCTACACATTAAAGTAGATTGTTAATGGATTGAAACTCTTAATTTAGGTTGGGGAGAAAAATAGACTAAAAGATCCAACCTTTATAAATTGATTGTATTCTTTAGCTCATCTTTGATCAAATTTTTAATTTCCATGATGCTTTATCTTATATAAAATTCAAGCAAATAAATAAATAAATTCTTACCACAATCAAATCTTATTTGAATAAACATTATAATTTGTTACTTGTTGAATTATTATTTTAATTTCACCACTTGTATTATTAAGTTTTGTTGCGACTTGTACAATTTTTTACTATTTTGTAATTCTTTTTAATGATTTGTTTGGGACAAATACCTTCCATATTCTAATATATTTTATAAATATATCTATCTTCCTACACTGGTATAAATTTATTTGTTTCCGTATTCTAATATATTTTATAAATTTATCTATCTTTTTTACAATAGTTTTGACTATTATTTTTTTTTTTAGAAAATTTTCATTGTAATTTTCGTAATATAACTTGATATTAAATATTTTATGTAATGAATTAAAAGTTTTCGGGATATTACAGATGTTTATGAAATATTATCAGTATTAAATAAAAATAAAAAGTATATAAAATTAAACTGCAAATCAATCAAATCCAATCCGCTATTGTGGTTTGGATTGGATGAAAAAATTTTTAATGCACAAATTGTGAATTAGATTGAATATTATGCTATCCTAACCCACACTAAATTGATCCTCGGACACCCTTTTATAGAATACATTTGAGTTATGTTTGAATAGAGAGATTTTAAGTGATAAATTTTGAATAATTCATAGATTTATGCTAAATCCATCATTTGACTAATTAAAAAAAAATTCAAAATACATGAATTTTGGAGAATTCCTTATTTACCAAAATTCTTCATTTTTGAAGAATTAAATCCAAAATCCATGGATTTTAATCAATGAGGGATCGTTACCAAAATTTTTTTATTCTTATATTGTCCCTGATAAATTAATAATATTCTAAAAATATCTTAATCTTAAAAGGGTTCTTTTTATAAACTGTTTCAACTAATTGCTTTATTATTATTATTATTATTATTATAGTGTTAATATGCATTAAATTATTAAAAAATATATGTTTTAGTAATGTAATTAAATATTATATTGTATAATAACTTTATTTTTTTATTTTTTAACTCTTAAAATAACCAAATTTTATTTTTTACATTTTTTAGTATGCAGTGTAATTGATTTTATATGTTTAATTTCAACTCTTCATTGTAAGTAGAAAGCATTTTTATTTTTCTTATTTTCTATCATGAATTGGATAAATTACTAATATTTAGTAGAAGGGTAAAATTATAAATTAGTTATTAAATTTATGGATTGTGATTGTTGAACCAAACATAAGTTCAAGAGAAATTGTATTATAAATTCATGAATTTTATAGTCAAATCAAACAATAGAATTATTAAAATTTATAAATTTTAAAATCTCTTAATCAAAACTGTATCATACATAATTATTAAGTCTAAACCTAGAATAAATAATTTCAGAATTCCATATAATATTAAGGCAAAATTAGAAAAAAAAAACATTTAAATTTTATTAAGTATATAAAAGAGATAAATAGAATTTTAGTTAAAATAGAACAGAAAAAATAACTTTTATTATAAAAATTAATTATATTTTATAAATAAAAAGAAAAAAATTTTTATATTGAAAGTATGTGAAAAAATATTGCTAGCATTTTCCCTCAGTTTAAATGCGTTAGTATAACCCATTTCTATTGACGTTGAAATACACTGAAATCCTGTAAGTCTGTAGGCTCCTGTGCAATAAATACCTATCATTGAATTTCCATTTTACCATCCACATCAGATGTCCCCAAATTACAACAGTAACGGAGTTACCGGACCACAGAATGTGATAAGAGTAGGTTTCTACTTTAAACATTTTCTGATAAAAAAATGAAAAAGCAAATTTCTTCAAATGCCAAGGAAATTACATGCACAGGAGAACAAACAAATAAAAACAATATAAGCAAATTACATTGTTAATTTCTCCCAGCTTAGCAAAATAAGCTTGGTAAAAAAAAAAAAATAAAGGGTAAACGAAGCCTTTCTTTCGTGTCAGAGAAAACCTGTGTATATACTTCACTGAATGATCAGACAATGTTATTGCGTATACCCAGTACATTCATTATTTTATATATATTAAATATTCTACATTCATAATAAATAAATATTAAAGTTGTTGATTATATTATAAATGTAATAACTAAATATACTATGAAATATACAATTTTTTGATTATCTACCTCAAGTTGTTAATAATAATGAGATAAATATCTATAGTAAAAGATAATCTTAAAAATATTTATAACCAGTATAGGATAATGAATGGGCATTCATTGAATCTCTAGGTTATCACATGATTTATTTTGAGGAGTAATCTCATTCTTCATGATATAATGATATCTAAATAAATTAATAGATTATTAAAGAGTTAAGGGTACCAAACAGTAACGCTTGATAATAACTGAACAAATAGTGCTACATGTGGAGGGTTATTATCTTGGTTGTAATATATTAGTTTTATATGACTCGAAATCTTTTGACTTAAAATGTCAAAACTGTCCTTTTATAGGTAACTGTGAATGTGCTTTTGCCTTGCACTGAGCTATTCGTGCTTGGTAATTCGGCTCATAGTTACTACATTTAGTTATGTAATGAGACATGAGATTACCAATAATAGGACTCGTTATCCTGTAGCACCTGAGCAATATTCTAATGGAGTTGATATTTTGGTTCTAATAAAATAAATTCCTAAACACGAGAAATATGACTTATTTAATGTAAAATTGAATTATTAATTAGATTAATAATAATAAGTCTTATTTTAATCAGAATGCAAATTATCATTCATTAGTATATTGACCAATAGGGTTTGATATATTGTGATCCTAATCAATATCAGAATTATAATGAAAAGACTTAATATTATGATTTAGATGTCAAATTAATATTTGAAATTTTGTCGGTAATTAAAATGAGAATTTCAAAAGGATATTTAATGTATTCAGGTATACGATGAATTTGTAAATAGTGTCCGATATAATATTAAAGAGTTAATATTATATTTCCATTCCGATAAAATTATTGACCTTATAAGTTACACTCAAATAAATTATTTGTCTAGTCCATATTTAAAATGTGGAGAGTAATTTAATTGATAATTAAATTAGAAATAATCACTTATACTTTTTGAGTTAAAATTAATATATATCTTTTATTTATAATTTTAATTAAAGTATTAATTAAAATTATTAAAATTAATTAAGTTATTAATTAAATTAACCATATGTGATATATTAAAGTAATTACCATATATAATAGAAGAAAATAATAATTTTATAATTAATGGTAGTAGCTAAAAAAATAAACTATGCAATTGTTACATTATCATTAATAAAAATTGAAAAAAAAAGTCAAAAATATTAAATCAACCGTCACCACCCAACCCCTAAAATGGGAAAGGGTTTAAGGGATGCAGGGTTCTGAGGAACAAATTGGTTCTTGGTGAGAATTTTTTTTTTCTCAATTTTTTTCTTCTGAAAATTTTGTGATCATACATCTTAGACTAGTAAAAGAGTTTCATCAACATAATTAAAATTTTTAGTCTTTTTACTTGTTTTACACTTTGATGAACTCAGTAATAAAAGATTTGTCTTAATTCTTTTATTTTCTATTTTATTCTTAAAAATTATAGAATAATCTTGGTAAAATGAATATTATCCATAAAGATTACAAAATATGTTTTGTTAAAAGTTATAGATAAATGTTCAAGGTTAAAATTGAAAAGTATATTTTCATATCATACAATATCTGATTGCATATTTTGGTAAAATTAAAAATTTTTGAAATCTATCTACGGTGGTCATAAGAGAATTAAATGTGCTGGAAACTGTAAATTAGACATTGAGAGGGTGAAGGCAAATACCAAAGATGAACTCAAGCCAGTTAAAAAAGGCTGGCCAAGAGAGAGGGGTAATGTAGATTTTATAGTGTACTTGTTGGAGATGAGGTTCTTCAACAGCATATTTCAAAGTGTTGAGGCTGCAAATATCACGTTGGGGAGAGAAAACCGTGGATTGGGGCTTAGAATGAGTGTGTTCCCATCTGAAAGCACCTCCATTGCCTTCTTTTATTCCCATATAATCATCAAGAGAGTACGGATTGGTAACTGTTTCACATATTCCATGGATTATGACGACCTCTATCAGTTAGTCCGATTATTGAGTAAATTGAGCAAAATATATAATTAATTAGAGTTAATAAAATGTCATGGTAAAAGATGGTTTGGAAATTGTGATATCTGCTTTCCAAGTAAGCTTCCTTCTTTTCTGGAACATTAGCATGATGATATGAAACTGAATTATTATGAGTTTGATGATGATATGATTTCCTTGTATTATATGACTGTATGCTAAAATTTACATGATTTTATGTACCATTAAATCTTCACTAGCTTAAGGTGTGGATTTTTCTGTACGTAGATTTGGAGTTATAGATCCAGTTAGCGAAAAACAGCCCATGATTGACAGATTCTTCCAGCTTAGAGTTAGCCTTTTTATATCATGGATTGTTAATTTATTACTCATTCATTGTGTAGACATAGATAGATAATATGACTATTATAAATCCATGAATTTCACAGTCAAATCAAATAATGAAATTGTTAAAATTCATGAATTTTAAAATCTCTTAATAAAAAAATGTGTCGTACATAATTATTTAGTCTAAATCTAGAATAAATAATTTCAGAATTTCACATAAAATTAAGGCAAAATTAGAAGAAAAAAAAATATTTAAATTTCATCAAATACATAAAAGTGACAGATAAATATAATTTTAAATTTTTTCTAAAATGACAGTTAAAATAGAACAAAAAAAATAACTTTTACTATAAAAACTAATTATATTGTATAAATAAAAAGACAATTTTTTTTTTACATTGAAAGTATATGAAAAAATATTGCTAGCATTTCTCCTCAGTTTAAATGCGTTAGTCTAACCCATTTCTATTGACCATGAAATACACTGAAATCATAATTAATTTGTAGATTCAAAATAGTTTAGCAGACATAATTGTTAATGAAATGAGAAGGTTAAATCGTTTTAGGAGTATTGATGTCGCGTACACCAAAAATCAACCATACATATCACTTCCAAAAAAGAAACATACATGGTATTAACATAAGAACAAGTATGGAGGACTGATAGCCCAATCTACAGTTACAGTTGGTGATAATAGAATTAACAGAACTAAATCAATACATTCTGCAATAACTAGCGTAAATATAAAACACATTTGTAGGATTACCAACCTGATAAGATGTTTAGTATAATTAAGATTATATTTTGCACTAAAAAGATGAAGATAATATTTTTCCCCCAAGTAAACTCTTTTAGTTTGCCGCTTAGATATCAGAGTTCCCACTCGACTTGTGGATTGACCGCTTAAATCTGAAATATACATTTAACTTGGAGCTGCTTCATGAATATTTACTTCGACAAAAAATCTGTAAATGCAACACAGAAGATAACCATATTTTAAGTTCAGATATTGGCTTTAAAAAATCACAAAACAATGTTAAATTGCTAAAATTGATAGTTCTCTATCAAAATCAAGAATGTACAGCTCGAAGAAACAGATGACGCTGTAGAGATTATTGAACATACCAGACCGTGGCAAAAGACACATCACTCTACCAAGACTCGCTCACTTATATAAGCTGTCATAGCAGGGTTGTTAAAGGCAAAAAGGTGCAAGGTTAACTCCCCTGACAAAGGTTGAACATTCTTAAAAGATGACACTCGTGGATGCGACAATAGAAAATTTGTTTTGGAAATAGACACCATGCCCATATATCCCATCTTAAGAGAGTAATCCGGTGAGTATTTAAAGGTAGGCAATCATGAGTAGTAGTGACTTCTATAGCAAAGCTAAGGGCATCACATTTTGTAATGAAGATATATTCAGTTTAATAGGAATTCCAACGCCTTCCAGGGCATGAATCACAGTGTTGGCAAACTCAAAGACGACCACTCGTGCAATTCTCTTCATTTGTTAATCAGATATGTTTTGTCCCTTTGCCGCCTTCAACTAGATCCCAACTTTCAAGTACCTCTAACACGCTTCCAATAGTCATACTTATGGCATTTTCATTTCTTATTATCAATCAACAGTCATACGCATGCATAAAATCATGTAACACACCACTTATCATACAACAAAGACCAAATTGTACCTTTTCATTTTCCATGCGAAGGTCAAAAAGTATCTCTGTCTCGCATCAATTTCAATCATTCTTGCAATCCTGGTTGGATACCCTTTTCTGGAGGCTCAAAATGATGGAGGGCATCAAGACTGGAATTCAAGTAACAGAATACAAAATCTATGAGGACGAGAAGATCAAATTACAAGCATAAAATGATGTTTAATTATCCTCACCATAGCTTATATTCAGATAAGCAAGATAATGTCCATCTAACCTGCAATTATTTGGGACGCTCCAAGACACAACCAATGACCTCTTCAAACTTGGGGGCAGAGATAAAAAACGTTTCCAATCCTGAAGCATAATTTTAAGATCATGAAGCTTGCTTTCTAAACCAAGACAGCAATTTGCATGCATTGTACAAACTAAATTCAAATCTTTACTCGGTTCACAAAGTCCACCAAAGTATACAGTGTCCAAGAATCTAATTTTTAACCCAAGATCCTCAACAAAAATATCATCCTTTATTCTATTGAGGACTTCCTGATCATGATTTCCAGGATATGTCTCTTGTGAAGAGTACCAGAACTTGTAAAACTCTATTGACCGGTTATTGGACTTTACATAGGTAAATCCTCCATTGGGTTGGTTCTCTATACTAATAGAGCTGCCCGTGAAATGATCGCATGCAATTTGGAAGTCGGCATCTGAATAAAACTGCGGAAATGGGTCCCTGAACCACATGATATCAGCATCCTGGAGGAGGAATAATATTGGAATTGAATTTGTAGAAGAATCTATTTTGAAAAGGCTCACAGAAAAAGGATAAGATGCATTTTGGAATATACAGATATACATAGACGCTACCACCCCAGTACCACCACGAAAAACCCTCTTCAAAATTGCAATTAATGATCCGAGAACCATTTGTGGCCAAAACTGTTATATGTTAAGACATTGATTCATATGCAGTCGTTTGCAAATAGTTTAGGGACCAAAATTTTCATTTTTTTCCCCCAGAAAAACAGGGATTATACATCAGCTTATTCATAAGCACATCAGCAGTTAAATTGCAGTTTGTGAATTCTTCAAATCAATACCTTCATGTTGTCTTCAGAAGAAATGATTTTTCTATCTTCTATTTTTACTAAAAGAAAGATAAATTTGGAAAGAAGATATTTGAATGCAACAATGCATGATTTTTATCTGATGAATTAGATCCATGGATAGAAGTATGTTCATCAATGTGAATGAAACACTTACTTAAGGATGAATACTGACAAAAAGGTGTAACTCCAAATTTACTTCAAGGCTCGAGAATATATTACTTAAGTAACAAAATGGTAGAGAGCCATTTAATGTATGATGAAGTCAAATTATGTCATTATGAACATCTGCATATTAAAGGTAGAAATTACCGTGAAAACAAAATTATACCCCATCTCAAGAACAGACCGCAAGAAGTCTATCCTTCTCCACATCATCTTCAAATAGGAAGAGGTCATAAAATAAGCTTCCTTGTGAAAATCAACCCCTTCAGTGACCAGAGCAAAACAATGATTATGCAATTCTATACAGCGTGTATATGCCTTCTGATCCAATGCAATAATCACCAAGTGATTCAAAAGCCTACGAGTGCCTTCCCCTATTCTAAAGCTCGCCAAGAATAGATCAATAATTGAATTTGGAGATGCCCATGCTTCATTTAGAGTAGTTAAAATAACAGTCCTATCTTCCATGGCCGCATCTTTCAATACCATCTCAAGATTTTGCTCATTACTTACCTACAACGTAAAAAACGAATGAAAAATCCAACACTGATTCCATCATAGGCAAGTCAACATTCGAAGTTCAACTGCACTTCTAAGCTTACTATTTGTACACACCCATATGGCAATATATCAATGTGGAAGCAATCGCTACACTGAGATGAAAAGGGAAATATATTACCATATAATTTCCTTGCCTAAGTTCATTACAGGAAAAATTTGTCAATTAAGAAAAAAGAAAAAGGAAATTATCATCAACAAAATGAAAGTAGCTAACTTGAGCCAAGCGATTCAGAGGGAGGCAATAAAATTATATTTTGATTGAGCGTGTGCTATCGTGGGCCTCATTATTCATTTTTGGTTAAAAATCCATTGCGATCTCACTTCCTCTCAATTTCCATTTCTGTGCACTTAACAGGAATAAATATTGACTTAAACTAAAATTTTCCACCAATTTACAAGATTAATCAGTATTGCACACAGGAATTAGAGAGAATAGAAGAGAAAATGAAGAAACAAGTTGTACTTACAGGAACAGTGTCGACGAGAGAAGGGAAAATGCGAGGTAAAGAAACATGATAACCGGAGGGAAAAGAGAGGAAACGAAGGGAATCAGCAGCTCCATAGAGAAGCAAACAGGAGATTAACATAATAGCAAAGAAAAGCAGGGCGCGGGGAACGGGGGATTCCGGCAACATGATAACGTTAGAGGAGGCGGCGCGGACTCTGGAACGAAGCGGCCTGGTCGGTAGGAAGTGTCTTCTGCTGCCGCGAAACCCGAATAACGGTCCGCGATTCATCAGGCAGCATGGCTTAGCTGCGTGGATATATAAATGAAGTGAAAGAGCCAAGGAGGAAAGAGAATGAGAAGATCATGGGTGGGTGATATGGATTTGCGATCTGTTAGCAAACCAAATTCAGTCTGATTAATTAGAAATTTATTCACGAAAGAGAAGATCTTGACGATAGATTTTCTTCGCCGGTTTTTGAGAAGCTGGTTTTTATTAATTAACTATATTTATTGTTTGTTAATCTTCTTTTCTTTCTCTTTATTGCATCATTAATTTATTATCACCCCACTTTCTAACTTCTCTTTTCCGTCCCTAATTTTTAGGTATTTATGCAATTAAATACCCTAAATTGGAAATTTATTCGGTTAACTATCCAATTAATTGTCTCAATAATTAAATTTATTAAGTTAATTTAAATTAATTTTTTTATATATCAAAGAAAGTTTTTTCTTGTAAAGGAATTGGGCTGGGCCATGGACCAAAAAAAAACTGGGCTATAATTGCTAAGCTAACCCAAAATCTCTGCTGCAGTATTTCCTCTTCCTCCTCCTTTCAGAACCGAGAACCGAGAAGGGTTTTGGACTCTGATCGCTCATCGGAAGTAATGGCTGAAGGAGAAAAAATGGAAAACAAGATAATGGAAGGAGAATCAAAATCAGAAAATGGAAATGAAGAAAAAGCTGCAGAGGGAGAAGAGCTTAAAGAGATGAAGCCATGGGAGCAGCATGCAGCTGTAATAAGCATACCTCGCTTTGATTACAACGCCCCGTATGCTCTTCTAAATCAATCTCACTCTGGTTTCCTCATTACCTGCTCTATCAGTACGTTCTCTTTTCATCTATTATTAATTTATCCCGAATTTATTCATTGCTATTCTGTACTCTATGGCCATGGGATGTTTGAGTAGTAAAAAGAATTTCTTTTTTGTCATCAGAGAGGGAAAAAAGTGCCACCAAAGAAGCAATTTCCATCCTTCAAAAGGTTTTTCTTACTTGTACCTTTGCTTTCTTTTATGGCAAAATATCCCATTTACGTTTCAGTCTGTATTTATTTATATTTGTACAATACTGCATAATGCTTCTTGGTTGTGGTGGTATCCCCCACACAAGTTTGTTAACCAATGTTCGAGTTATTTGAACTATGCCAGCGTAGGATACTTGTTGGTCAAATTGAAGTTTACTTGATAGTCCCCTTCGTCATTCCTACTGATTTGGCTTTATTTCTCCTTGCTTTCATATTTCTTCAGCTTGGAGGATTTTAGTAATTCATAAATATCTTGTGGGATTAAAATTTGTGTTCCTGCTAACATTATTGACATTATATGTTACTCGGGGTTTATTTACCTAGCTCTTAAAACTTTATGAGTGCTTTATAAGAAGAGAGAAGAACTTTAAGATCTTTAAGAACTAACTATGGTATTAGTTTTTCGTTCAAAGTTTTCATATATAATTGATAATTTGAGTGATGTTTGCACCGCACCATCTTTATTGAGATTATCACAACCTTCAAGGTTGAAATCTTTTTCTGATAATAGAGTCACTTGTAAAGGGACTTTGTCTATTTTTCACTTCTATGGTAGAATTTGTGACTTAATAATAGCTTTTTGACTTATTTTGGTGTATCTCTGGAGGACAATCATCATTCAATAGCATTTTGCAAACCCATGGTTGGGTAAAAGTCTCCAAGCATTGGGTTTTGGAGGGTGCCTGATAACTTAATGAAAACCTTAAGGATTTGTCTCTTTTCTGTTTTTCCAATCTCTCTTTTTTCTTTTGCTTTTTTCCTCAAAAAGGGCAAATTTATTATCATATTCATGGGACCAAGGTGTTATTCTAACTTGCTTAGGACTAGATCACACATTCTGTTCATTTGGACTTCCACCTGATGCATATTTTATGGGTCATGAAAGGTATTGCACATTAGAATGTTTTTGCTCCAATATTGACTCTTTGATATAAATTCTTTTGTAGTATATCAGGTCCTACAACTGTGGCACTTCTGAATGTTTAGAAAACCCTGATGCAAGCCAAAACAATAAGAGAAGGAAAATATTGAAGGACGAAATAGGTGGATCGCTTGATGAGGGCTTGAAAAGTAATAATGAGGAATTAGGTGGTAATGTTTCAACTAAGAGATTGAAATTTATGACTGTCCAGAAAATGCTTGTGAGATGTTGGATTTCTCCCATTTTGTGACATCTCTTATGTTTCCTATATAGATGAGCTTTCAAAAGAGACTGATAGAATAGAAGAAACAGGTTCTGCTCTTTCCTTGGTCAAGTTGACGAAGAGTGGTTTGCTTCTCCTGACTTTTGTTGGAGAAAGAACTCCTGAAACTGTGGATATTGTATCACATATTTTTCAATGTCTGGAATCTGGAAGTCTAAAGTTACCTCTGTAAGTTGTAGGCATAAATGGTTGCTATTTATCATCTTTTTCTTATTAAATTGTATCGTTTTGTGTGGATCTCTGATAATATGAAGCTGTTCCCTTTGCATACTTTATCTGTGCTGCTGACATTAATTTGGACTGGCATTTCATTGATGCAGCTGGTGCCATCGCATATTCCCCATCCAAGCTACTTGTCAGTTGGATGAGAAGGAACTGCGAGCAGTAGTATCAAAGCTTGTTCTTCAGTTTGCGAATGACAAACTAAACAAACTTCCTCAACCAATAAAGGTGTATAATTTTTTTTTTTTTTGGTAATAACAGTAGATGATTAAGCCATCTGTGCAGTGCATTAGCACCTGGAACTAAGGGGCAAGCAGGCCCTGTTAAATTGGCCGAGGAAACTATTCATCTTGCATCCAACCTGCATCTAATTTGCAGCCACATGTCGAGGGCTCTCTTGTTGATCATGAATGAAACAAATTTATAATACATGAGTTCCACTGACATTTTCTTTGTTCATAAGGTAGCTCATATTTACTTGATGGGATATGCTTATATAGAGACACGTAAAAACCCTGAGCAAAGCTATAAACAAGAATTTAGATAGAGAGAGAGAGAGATTTAAGAAGTAAAAAACCTTGAGAAAAGCTATAAGTAAAATAATAGAATTTACGTTTTTGTTCATAACCCCCCTCTAATGCGCTAGATTGAGCTTGAATAAATTCTCTTTGAGATGTAGTTTGCAGTTGGATATAACAGAAGGGGTCTTGAGGAGACGCATTCTAATCAGTGTTCTCTGTTGGAACGGAACAAATGCTTTGAAATTGTGGCATCTGCAGTTAAAGATGTTTTATCAGATTCAGTTGTTGATCTCAATTCTCCTGAGGCAAGTATTCTTTCACCAGTTTCAAGAGGTTGAAAATCTTTTTTTGCCGATCTTATTTCTGCTTTGTTCTGATTATCATCACAAATCATTCAGCTTTCAGTGCTTGTAGAATTGCTGCCTCTTTCTGGAGCGCGCAATGGATCCGTAGTTGCTGCTGTCTCTGTTCTTCCTCAAAACCTCACCAGTGTAAAGCCAAGACTCTGCATTAAGCCACTGGTTTCTGATGCCAATTCCAAGAATGGAAAGAGATGAAAAATGAAAGGTGGATTTATGTTGCAGCAAAATTCGACATGATTGACCATAATTCTACGGCATTTAGAATGCAACAATTGATTTAGCCCACATCACTTGAATGTGAAAGAATGATATAATATTATTTCAGTGCACTTTTCCTATCATTTTGTTCTTGAAAGAAAATAGGGAACTGGGTGCTCGGTGAGGCATGAGTGATTATTAGAAGAAACCCTATGTGGGAATCACATTTTTCAGGAAAAATTTCATAAAAATTATTTCGAGAAATTTGATTTTCTCCTGATTTCCCCTCTACCTTTAGCATAATATTTTGCCACTCTAATTTTTCTCTTCTTTTATTTACCCACTTTTATGATATTTTATGAGAGAAAGGAAAATCATAAAAAAACAAAAACAAAAATAGTACTAAACCATATTTACTTCTGTCAATGAGCGAATTTTAGTATTTTAATTAAATTGAATCCTACAATTGAAAAATATTAATATTACCAAAATACTAAATAAAACAATAACAAAAATGGACCAAGTAATATTCCAAAGGCAACAACAAAAAAAACTGAAACTCTTACAAGAGCAGCTATTCGATTCCCTTTACAATAATTAACCGCCACAAAGAGCAATAGAAAGATCCAAGTCAATATTACGTTTTCCTGAAGAACCAGAACAGTCTTTGAATGTAGTGGACCTATAATATGATGAAAATGCTTCACTCATCTCGCTCGTCGAAGATGCATTACTTCTCTGGCATGATGGTTGGGGCAATGACAGCGATAACAACAACTCACAACCACACGCAGCTTCATCATCTACTACTCTTCCACTACTTCCACTGGCCTCAGATTTGCACATGATCTGTGCAGCAGCTGCTTTGTACTTTTCATCCTCCACCTTCACACCCTGCATTCCAGTATTCATTATTTTATTTCAATGTTTTAGATTGAGTTCATCTTCCCACATACATAATCCTTGGAAATATATATATACATAGAATAACATTTCTCCAGGAATTATAAACTTTAATCCTATGTAACAACGGAACCCTAGCTAGTCTTCTGCAGAAAAGATTGAAAAACCAACATATTAGTGATTAGACAGAAATGCAGTAATTACTCTTCAATTCTTGAACCAAAAAATTATGAGTAACTGAGCTGAAGAGACAATTTTTAAGAATAACTGGAAAATAACTCGAAGTAGCTAATAGAGTAAGAAGGGAATAGTCAAGTTTGAAGCAGTAGCAGCTTTTTCTATTACAACTGTAAGTCTGTAGGCTCCTGTGCAATAAATACCTATCATTGAATTTCCATTTTACCATCCATATCGGAGGTCCCCCCCCAAATTACAACAGTAACGGAGTTACTGGACCACAGAATGTGATAAGAGTAGGTTTCTACTTTAAACATTTTCTGATAAAAAAATGAAAAAGCAAATTTCTTCAAATGCCAAGGAAATTACATGCACAGGAGAACAAACAAATAAAAATAATATAAGTCAATTATATTGTTAATTTCTCCCAGCTTAGCAAAATAAGCTTGGTTAAAAAAAGGGTAAATGAAGCATTTCTTTCTTGTCAGAGAGAATCTGTGTATATATTTCACTGAATGACCAGAAAAGGCATAGGTGTTGTATGCTACGGTGGTCATAAGAGAATTAAATGTGCTGGAAACTGTAAATTAGACATTGTGAAGGTGAAAGCAAATACCAAAGATGAACTCAAGCCAGTTAAAAAAGGCTGGCCAAGAGAGGGGTAATGTAGATTTTATAGTGCACCTGTTGGAGTTGAGATTCTTCAACAGTATATTTCAAAGTGTTGAGGCTGCAAATATCACGTGGGGGAGAGAAAACCGTGGATTGGGGTTTAGAATGAGTGTATTCCCATCTGAAAGCACCTCCATTGCCTTCTTTTATTCCCATATAATCATCAAGAGAGTACGGATTGGTGACTGTTTCACATATTCCTTGGCTGTATTGCAGGTTCTGATCAGAGATTGAACTCCTGGTCTCGATTCTTGCTCTGCAGAAAAGAAAAGAGAGATCAAACAAAAAGAACTCAAAAAGAAGAAAAAGGTAAAGGACTGAAAGGAAAAGATCATAGCAACAGTGCAAATCTTTTTTGTTTGTTTCTAGGACTATACTTTCTTTTTGATGTTTACAAAGTCTAAAGTCTAAACCACGAGGGATATAATAAAGCTAAGCTGACCTTTTTGAAGAGAGAGTACTGTAGATGAAATGAGATTCTGATTCTTCAATGGGTTTTGCTTCATCAACACACCCATCATGGTCCTCAAAAGATTGTCTTCTTCGATGGGCAAAGCTCCTATCTGTCATATAGAGAGAGAGACAATTAGACCAAACACAAACATAAACAAAGCCATAGAAAAAGATGACAAATTTATAGAAATAATTGGCCTTTTTACTAGTAGTACAACTATAGATGTGCCTGTTGATAAAAGTTAAAGGGGAATAAAGCCAAACAGGCCAATGGCATTAAACAAGGGATTTAATACACTTGATATCAAGAATATAGCGGGAGTGTCAATTAGAGGATTATGGATTTCATCAGAAAATGCTAATATTGGAAGATCTGAAAGGGATACAGGTTTATTCTGTTCTCAACTCTTTTGGCATAAATTTTCTAGCAGAAAATGAAAGATAATAAATGAAGTGAGGCTCCTACTCCTTTCCGAAACATGCGTTTGCATGTGGAATTCAAAATCTTTGATTCAGAACTGTGGATGAGAACCATTAGGAGAAACTATAAATCAAAGTGATCATCTGCCATTAATGCAATACACGCTAACGATGGCTGATACACAACCTCATTGAAGATTCAAAACATGGAAAAATTTTGGGGCAGAAATGAAAAGGCTTTGTATTACCTTGTTTGTCCAGATCACTCCTCATGCTTCTATACATCTGATCGACAACAAACAAAATTAACCCAACCAAATACCGATTTCAAGTGAAATTAAGGTGTTTTATCAACAAAAGAATATTTATATAGAACTTGGAAAACAAGCAATGAAGAAGACAGATCAGAAGAATAAAAAAAAGAAAAATAATTAAAACGAAAGAAAAGCAAACCTGGAGATGGCTCTTAACATGTGAAATGGTGAGTCCTTTCACATCCATCAATTGAAGAACGAGTTTAGGCGTGGCTTCTACAAAAGAGACAAATTAAAAGAAGCAAATAATCACAGTGAGCACTAACAAGAAATAGTATTATAGAAATTAACAAAACATACAAGTAGAATCGATCCTTACTGTCTTGACCACCAAGTCTCTCAATAGCATGAACAAAGCAGTGATGAAGCTCAGGAGTCCATCTCAAACGAGGCACCTTCGATCTTATATACTGCCTAACAGTACCACTTCTTCCACAACTACCCATTTGTTCCTCTCGCTAAAACCCTTTCAATATCCAACTAAAAATCCTTCTTCCTTCCTCTAAACAAAATTTCAGCACCTGGGTAGTCTTAAAAACCCTTCCTTGAATAGCTTCTTTGACTCTGCCTCTCAAACGGAATTGTTTCTGCTTTTATCAGAACTGGTTGGAACAGCGGAGCAAAAGGAATGATAGAAAGCAGGAAAAGGAACAGACTTCGCAGAGAGCGTTTAAAAATGCATAAGCAGGAGGAAATAAGAAGGAAGATAGAGAAAGAGAGAAGCTTTTTCGTAGATATCACGAGAAAAAGGAAGAGACGTAGCTGTAAATTCCTTAAAAAAGAGGACTGAAAATACCTGCCTGCTGCACCTGCTTCACTTCTGTTTCTACCCTCTCTTTCTTTTGGTGTTTGCGCAGAGAGAGAGAGAGAGAACTAGATAAAAAGAGAAATATGAAAATCACGAGTTTCTGATATTTGCTCTTCTTCTTCGCCGAAAATCCTTACACCTATCTCTACGTATGTGCCAATGCCATACCATCATAAACAAACAACCAACTGCTTTACTTTGACCTCTGTATAGTCTATGAATCATTAAATCTTTCATAATATGCCAACGTCGTCATGATCACAAAATGTCCCATTAACTATTATTAATTTTAGTTTTTTGTCTACAATTTTATAGGACTTAAATTTTTACGTATATTACTATATATATATCAAATTAATCCAATTATTAAAACTTTATTTGAAAACTAAGGAAAGCAACAAAAAAAAATTTAAGTTTTTATCTTTTTATTTTTATTTTCTCTCATATTCGGATTAAAGTAAAATAACGAGAAAGTAAAGAAAATAAAATTTATTTAGTTATTTTCCTTTTTCATGTTTGGTTTGAAGTAAAATAAAAAGGAGAGAAAAGATAATAATATTATATATTTACCATTTTTCCTTTTAGCCAAGGATTATAATTATTAGGGATATAAAGGTAAGTTTATATTGAATAGTAATATTTTCCTTCCAAACCCATATATTTTATCCCTAATTTGGAGAGAAAATTAAGAGTGGAAAATAAATGTTATTTTTTTCTCTCTATATTTTCCCTTTTTATCCAAAGAAGGAAAAATTAAAATTCTTCCATATTTTTCCTTTTTATTTTTCAACCCTCATTATTTTTCTCTCTCCCAAACAATGGCTAAATAACATTTATGTATATTACATTTTAAGAATAAAATAATTAAATATATATCAATAAATTATTTAATAAAATAATTAAATATATTTCAATAAATTATTTAATTAGTGTATATATGACATGATAAATATAATCTATTTAAAAATTTCTCGAGAGAAAATCAATACGAACAATTTGTTTGGAAATTTATTTTGAAGAAAAGGAAAACAGAGAGAAAAATTAAATTTTGTTATCTCCCTTTATTTTCCCCTTTCATATTTAAATTGAGGTAAAATAGTGAAGAATAAGAAAAAAAATAAAATTTATTTACCTTTCTCCTATTTGGATTGCAGTCAATAAGAAGAAAGATAAAGAAAAACAACAATATACATTTACTATTTTACCTTTCATTTTATAAAATAATAAATACTTTATTATAATAAAATAACTAATAAATATTATTTATTATAAAATAATAAATAAATAAATATTATTACCTTAATCTAAAATACAACAAATAAAAACTTCACAATATAATAATTATTTTGTTAGATATTTTCATTTATTTTTGTATTTTAAAATAATTAATTTTTTTGATATTATATAATTGCCAACTAATTATATACTTGTTTTTTTTTAATATGAGATGATTTATCTTTGTGGGTCAAAAGTAAAAGAGCATGAGATAAAATGGCTTGACATATGTGGACAAGAAACAAAAGTTACAAAATGAGAAAAAAAAAAATAGGGTTCATACACGTGGCTGTGTTTAAAGGATAAATGTGTAATTTTAGTATTGAACAGTCAAATTTTCTCCATCATCCCTTCTATTTTCTCTCCAATTTTGGGGAGGAAGTTGAGAACGGAAAATAAACTATATTTTCTCTCTCCTCCGTATTTTTTGCCTTTATCCAAACAAAGTAAAGTGACATTTCTCCCCTTTTTTAATTTTTTATTTTTCTTTCTACCAAACGGGGTAACTGTCCATTTGATATTTTGTTTTAAGAAAATTTTTAAAACTTTGAATTTAAAAAAAACAGTTTATAAAATATTTAAAATATCAATCAACTGTATTAAAATTTTAAATTTTTTTTTAAAATATTCAATATCAATTCTAAATATCTTCTAAAAATATTTTTTATTTTTCAATATTATCCAATACTTATTTTTGGTTGATAGATAATAAATAAGAAATTTTTAAAATTAAATTTTCATTTTTCTTTACTCTCTTTTACTAACCAAGAGTTGAATGTGACTATTGAAAAAAATATATATATTCTTAACATTTCTCATTTTGAAATACTGTCTCTTCGGCCACCCCCTTTTGCCTGTACCTTATATGAAAACGCACTGTTTTTTTTCCTTTCTTATGTCCACCTTTTGGCCATATCACTTAATTAGGCTTTTTTTTTTTTTATCCGTCTCATTAATATTTCAGCAAAAATATTTAAGATGGCTATATAGTTAAGACTTGATACTTGGACATATTATAAAATATTTTTAAAACTAAAAGAAAAAAATATTCCTTATAGCTCATTTGGTTTGAGTTCGAAAAAAATATTTTTTGAAAAAAAAAAAACTTATATTTTATATTTTTAAATTTTGAAAATTATTTTTTTATAAAAACAGGTAAATATATATTTTTTCTATAAATATCTCTGAAAAATAGTCTATAAAAAATTAAAAAAATTAGTTAATTAAATAAAAAAATTTTAAATTTATTTTTAGAATATTCATCGGCAATCTCAAATATTCCTTAATAAATTTATTTGATACAAATTTATATTAGTATATAGTCTTTAAGTTATAGGATACTGTGAGAAAAACAAAATTATCTCGTGAGAGTTAAGTGCATAATCGAACTAAATAATCATTTTTACTATAGAACCAAACTCATTAAAAAAATAATATTAATATTTGAAGTAACTCTGCAGTTCATATCAAATATTTATTTATTTCAACTCGTTTCATCTCAATTTATATTACAATATAAAAAAATAAATTCATAAAATATAAATATTTTAATATAAAATTGACAAAAATTAGAACAAATAGCATT
Organism: Balakata baccata; assembly: GCA_949630135.1. Classification (NCBI taxonomy): domain Eukaryota; kingdom Viridiplantae; phylum Streptophyta; class Magnoliopsida; order Malpighiales; family Euphorbiaceae; genus Balakata; species Balakata baccata. Next base: position 86,930 of record CATIWF010078389.1, on the reverse strand, counting down.
CTTTGTATAGTAAAACTATAACGCCAATATATATATATATATGCTGAACATATTAATGAGTTATGTATATAATGCATTTTTGACATTTAGTTCACATGTTATTTCGTTTTTCTTTTTTTTTTTAAATGTGTTGCATATGCAAATAAAAATAATATTAATTATCAAGCTGAATATTAATATCCACAGTATTTTAGGGGTAATTAAACCAACTAGAACTATTTTTCTCAAAAAGCCGCTTCTTGTCTTTTTTTTCCTAAACAACTGCAAGAATTTAAATTTTTATAATAAAATATTGGTATTAGCCTAATAAGTAAATAATATGCTAATTACTCAGTCAATTAAGGATGATTACTTTGATATGTAAGAATATAATTCTAAAAGAGTTTAAATTTGATAATTTAGATAAATGTTAGGCAGGAATTAAGATAGCCACGAACACCAATTAAGTGAAAGTCATCTTAATAAATTAAAGTAGTTTCTTCGTTAATTTATGCGAATCTCATCCAAATGTGCACGGCTGCACGCTAACTTTATATTTCATGCCATGCCTAATTAGTTCACCCATCTGTGTTTAATAACATGAAAATTATTAGTTTTGGGATTTTCAATTACGTTCACCATGCATCACTAATTTCTCACGCTATATTAAATTTGAAAAATTGACGGAATAATTGTTTAATTTATTATAATTTGGTATCAAATTTTTTAATTGTTATAAATTAGTGTCAAAACTTTCATAAATATTACAATTTGGTACTTATCTTCAATTTTCGGTATCGGAAAAAAATGACATAATATGTCGCGTCATTCTATTATCCATGTTAGATTTATTTTCTTATAAAAATACATTCAAAACGGCATCAATTAGATTATTTTCCTTTTTGTAATTTATTTTTATTTAATATTTGAAAATATCGTTGTTTCATGTATTTTTATGATATAATAAATCCGACATGGATAATAAAGTAACGTAATATGTTATATCTTATCTCTAGTCCTGTAAATATTTATGAAATATTTAGTATCAAATTGTAATAAAGTGACAATGTTTAGTATCATTTATGCAATTACTATGATAAATTACTATAAGATTTATTGGATTAAAGATAGGAAAAATTATAAAAAAATTATCAACTTTGTTCAATTTTATAATTATATTTAATTTTTAAAAAAAATTTATTAAAATTATGTGAATTATAAATATAGTTTTTAGTAACACGAAATAAATATCTGAATACTTACATGAATTGGCTAAATAAAATATATTTTTTTCAAAGAAAGATAAAAAAAATGATATTTATCTCAACTAATATAAAATACTTATACTTTTATCCCCTGTTTGGATAAAAGAAAAATAAGAGGGAAAATAAAATATATAGGTAAAATAAAGGGGAAATTTTATTTTTTCGTGTTTGGGAAATAGGAAAAAATAGTTATTATTTTCCTCTATTTCATTTAGAATAAGAAGAAAATTATACTATTTAATATAAAATGACATTTTTGTCTTCTATTTAATTTTAACTTTTTAAAAAAAATAAAAAAATTGTAGTATTATTTTCTTTCCTCGTCCCTTTTATTTTGCTTTTATCCAAATATGATAAGATAAAATAATTTTTATTTTATTTATTCTTTCTCTTTATTTTATTTCAATTTAAATATAAAAAACATTAAAATTATTTTACCTCTTATTTTTTTCTCTTATGACAAGGTTTCCAAAGAATGTGGATGTAAATTAGATAAAATAGCAGTATAAATAAATAAAATATAAATATTTTATATTAATTAGAATAAGTTAAAGATAAAAAGTATCCAAATATGTAACGTTACTCAAATATAAATTGGAAATAGCTAGTTAGAGAGGTGAGGCGTGCTCCTTCAAATATTTGATGACAAACCAAAGCATCACGTCAATGCTTTACAAAGTCAACTGTTTTATGCAATAAAAACTCAAAGTGGACCCACGAAGCAATAAAATAATAAACAAAAACGAAGAAACTCGGAATCTACACCGTACATTTTGGTTCCTATATATCCAGAAACAATCAACGGCTAGATGGTGATAGATTAGATCACGTCAGTGGGAATAGAATAATAAATAGAAATTTTCAGAAAAGAAAATCTTGCAATCTGCATTCAACATCAAATCAATCACGTTTTTTAATTTCTACTATTATTTTTTTATTTTGTAAAAGAAAAATTAAATATTTATATAGATTAGCAGAATGTTGGCGCAAAACGTTTGCATAGAGACGGTGCCAACTCTTGACTATTTGCTTCCGTGCATGAGCCCTTGTTTGGGTTAAAGTAAAAGATATTTTTTTTTTTTCTGTTTGGATATGTTAAAAAATAAAGAAATGTATTTTTTTTTTATCTTCAATGTCTCTCCAAATTGGAGAGAAAATGGAAGAGATAGAGAGGTAAATGTCACTGTTGAATATAAAATTATTTTTTTATCTTTAAACTTTTTTTATTTTTTTAAGTGTGCATTAGAGTTCAAATAAAAAGACTCAATATTGTTGAAAATTACATTTTCTCCAAAAATTTCAAAATTTCATTAATTGCCGAATATATATATATATATATAATAGTATTTTTTAATTTATTATTTTAATATAGAAAATGAATACATATAGTGATGGGTAAAATAGTAATTATATAATATTATTTTATTTCTTTTCCATTCTTATTTTACTTCAATTCAAATAAAAAAAAGGAAAATAAATTTTATTTTACTTAATTTCTCTCCTTATTTTATCTCAATCCAAATATAAAAAAATAAAATAAAATTTATTTTACCTCTTTATTTTTTTCTTCCTATAAAAAGTTTCCAAACTTATTATTTTATCTCAATTCAAATACAAAAAATAAAAATAAAAATTATTTTATTTCGTTATTTTACTCTTACTATGAAAAGTTTCCAAACTTGGTGTAAATATCAAATCATCAGTTATGAAACTAAAATCATTTATTAATGAAGATGCAATTACGAAATTGTATTATTCAAGAGGAAAAACAAAAGGTCAAATAAGTAAATTAAAAATTTCAAGCCGCAATGGATACCCATGCATTCATGAAGTTATGAAAATGCTGACGTGGATGCATTAGATAAAAAGTATTTAGTATAATTCCTCAATTTTTAGATATTTATGCAGATCATTAGATACGAATTCCTGGAATTATATATATAAGAATAATATATAGAATTACATAAATATTTTTTTATTTATTTCGAGACTCAATATATTACTTATTAAAGATATTAAATTTTTATTAATATTAGTGAAGGATGGTAATTAATTAAACAATTATTTCTATATGGATAACCCTGAATCATTTCATTTATATATGGAAATTATTGTTGTTAAAGTATTATACAATTTGAAGGCTCTGCACAGCACTTAGAATGTGTATGAGGTTGCTATTCAGTATTTTTAAAGTATATTTTAATTTTTTTTTATTTAATTAACTAATTTTTTAAATTTTTTATACAAATTGTTTTTTCTAAATATATTTTTAGAAAAAAATATTTATTTAACTTTTTATATTAAAAATAGTTTTTAAAATTAAAAAAAAAATCCGAAACTTAATCCTGAGTGGGTCCTTAATCAATAAACAGAAATCAAACTTAAAATTTTGAACTTTTTATGATTTAAGAGTTCAAAAAATAGTTAAATTTAAAATTACTGAATTACAATCGCATACCATCTCTTAACTATTAAATGGACAAAATTTCTCAAATAATTGCTGGCTTTGAAAAGTACTTAACTGTAGGTTTAGAAAATTTTGAGCAAGTGAAGAAGAAAATGGTTCCACTTCACTACCACATCCAACCCTCTTCTATTCTCAGGATTAGAATTTGGGATTTTATATTCCGGATTATGATTTTGGATCAGAGTTTAGGGTTAAAGCCATTAATAATTCTTTCAATAACTTGTCAAATCATGAATGGGCTCATTTAATCAATTTTGTTTGTTGAATTCAAGTGTTGATGATGTTGCTATATTCGTAACAAATTAGTTGACTAGTGAAAAACCAGGTTATTTATTTATTTATTAATTATATCTAACCGATTTATGTTTGGGTTGAGTCAATTATAAAAGACACCCTATCTCTACCAAAAAGATAAATTTGTAGAGATTCTATACGGATATTACTGCATGTCATAAATTACGAAATTAGAGAGAAAAATAAAAGAAATACTTTATATTTTATTTAACGTGATATTATAAAAAATTACTTTCTATTTTAGTTTATGTTAAAAATTTTATACATTTCAATAATACTAGTTATTTTACTTTTTATTTTTATTTTTTATTAATAAAAATATATAGAACAAAAATAAAAAGAGTAGAATAAAAAAGAAATAAAAAAAATAAAAAAAATAAAATAGATGAAAGAGAAATGATAAAATATTGCTTAATAACTTATTGTGGCTTTTAAATATGATAATAGAAAATATAATTTTTAGAGAGCGAGATAATTAAGAAATAATATAGGGAGACTGTTAAAGTATTCCCAACAACCTTCTTATTTCATTTATTACCTATATTTAAATAATTTTATATCATTTAATGGTTTTTTTATCTTTCTCATTATTTATATCACTATCTAAAATTTATATTATATATCTTCAGATTTAAGAGACATAATGAGCGCATAAGTAATATTTTATTATTATTTTACTCTATATTTTTTTTATCTCTTACTCTATTTTTATTTTTGTTGATATTTTTATTAATAAAAAATTAAAATAGAAAGTTAGATAATGAGTATTATGAAATACACACAATTTTTAAAATAAACTCAAATAGAGAATGAATTTTTTATAATATAATAAATAGTAAAAAATGAAGTATTAGAAATGCTTTTAAATTAGGGAAAAGTTAAAAAAAAACCTGTACGTAGTTTTTAAGTTGAAATATATAATTTTGTTTTTCTAAGAAATGATTATTATAATTTGAGTCGTTATCAACTTTAATACATCCCTTAACACGTTAAAAAATATAGAAAAAAATTTAAAAAATATGTATGTGTTTTTCAGCTTTTGTAAGTTTAAGTATGTGATATTTTTTGTGCAAAATTGATATTGTGGTTTATATTGTTAGCAATTTTAAGTATATTTTTCTAATATTAATTCAGATAGAAAGGAGAAAAGGAAAATTTTCAAAACAATTTGGAGTGACTCTAGTGATTTAAGTGATAAAAAATTAAATAATAAAATTGCTAATTCCATATTTTTATATTAAAAATGGATGAAATTAATGACAATATTCCCATCAAATATTTAGTTAACAATTCATTAGAAGTTTTTTATTTTTCAAATTTTTATTTTAGAGTTCTAACTATTTTTTGATGTGAACTAATTTTAGAAAAATATTTTTCAATAATATGCATCATTTTATCATTATTAGGAGTAATATCAAGTTCTTGAGTTACCTTATTAGTAGAAGATTTTTCAAGTACTATGAAACAAATGTTGACAACTTCATTATATGAATCAGTAGAATAATTCCAAATTGTTTTGAAATTTTTACTCTTTTTATTTTTGTGCTTCTTAATGTTAGAGTAATATATTTAAAATTGCTAATATAATAAACTATAATATCCATTTTACACAAAAAAAAAAAAAAAAATTACAAATAATTTAAAGTTATAAAAGTCAGAAAATATATCTATTTTTTAAATTTTTTCCAAATTTTTTAACATTGTTAAGATATGTCTTTAAAATTATTAACTGAATAAAAAAAATACTATATACTTAAAATTATAAAAAATATATGTTTTTTGAAATTTTTTTTTAAATTATATAAAATATGAATGGAAAGAAAAATATTGAGACTGTGGGATGCTTTAATTTCTTTTCGTATCAACCCCAATGGTTGGACAAATTAAAGGGAGGGGTTCAATATGGTTTGGTGTAGCTCCGACTACGAGGCAGCTACAGCAAAGACAAAGGGCATTTACTAAAATGGACAGTAGGGTACTCAATCTCAAAAGAATATCCCAATATTTTTCTGTCCCCGAAGGGAATTATCATTATTCTGGTCTTGGGATACGCGCACTTATACGTTACCTTCCTGTCACGCGCATTTATTAACTCCTTTTTAGTTTTTACTCCCTTCTTTTCTTTTGTGTTTTGCAGCCAAACTCAACTCAGTCAGGTCCCACCTTCCATTTAGCGCGTGATCTGATTATTATTATTTTTTGAGAGAGACAAATAATTATTACTACAAAATCAGCTAGTAGGAAAGGATTTTGTATTTGGTTTTTGAACGAAAAGCGTGTACTTGGAAGCAAGTAGTGATCTGATGTTGCCAGGTCTATGGTATAGGATTTGCTACTATTTGTTTTGATGGGATTTGGATGTGATTGGACTTGTAGCCCGCATTCTTCAGGCTGATGCTTGATGGCCGATTCTAGTTGATTTATATTGTATAAGCATTTTATTTTATGGAGGGATAATTAGGAAATGACATTCTCACTTGGTGGACAAATTTTACAAATTTCATTGCGAATAATGTGTAATTTCATGTGCGATGATTCAAAAAAAAATCTAAAACCCATAATGAACTTGAGTCAGACAAAAAACCCAAAGTAATTAAATTTATTTTGAACATAGTAATAGTGAGTTGGAGCTCTGTCTGAAAAAATTCAAAAAATAGAGGACAAAAAGAAAATTGAATGCAGCTGTCCTATCCCTTGTTTGACTTGGCCTACATGGCATTGTTTCTGACCTATTCCATCATCAGGCCCCCGCCTCAACTTTGCACTTTGTTGCAGCCCTACCTCCTCTTAATAATCATTTATTTTTTCTATATATATTAATTAAATTTTGTAGGCTATTAAGAATAATATTCAGTTTGACAATTGGCAGAGAAGATGGGTATATGAAAAAAAACATTTTTTATATTATTAGATGAAATAACCAAAAAATAAAAGAAAAGAAATAATAGTAAAAAACAAGAAAGCATATTGAGAAAATTATTAGAGCACCCAACCAAATGGAAGAAAAAAACAAAAAGCGATAACTTTGAAGAAATCAGAAAAAGAAAATGCTGAGAAAAAAAAAAAAAAAAGACGGGGAAGGGAAGGGAAGGGAAGGGAAGGGGGACTCTGTACTCTGTACCCCCTGCAAGCAGCACAGAAAGGAGAAGAGAGGATTAATGAAAATGGGATAAATGCTGTTTGCCTCTGGGTGTCGCAATTATGGCAGATGACAGAAACCCCTCCGAAAACAAAACAAAAAGAAAAAAGGGAATGATGGAAATTCCTGCACCAAATGGAATGAGCCAATGCCAATCCACAGGCAAAAGAGAACAATTTCAATCACACCTTCCCTAATTTATTATTAGTCTGAACCTTCATTTTGTTTTCTTTCCTTTTCAGCTACGGGTGGATGGCGTCGGCTACATTTTGGCTTCGCCTCTGCCTGCACACTGCACCACATAAATATTTATACCATATATTATTTTAAAACAATCTATATTACATGAAGTTTTTTTTTTAATTTAAATTTCAATAAATATAAAGACAAAAATTGTTAGAATAATATTGCAGTTTAAATTGAAACAATTTATACACATGGGTTTTCTTTACAATTTTTTTTTTGAAGTATCACAGAATATTTAAATAGAAAATTTTGAAATATAATAAGATATGAAAAGTAAATGTGGTTATATACGAGGGGATGTTTTGTAATTTCCCTAAAAATGTATGTCTTAATTTAAAAAGAAAATCATTTATTAAGCCTCGAGAAAGGTGATGGGACAAAAAATTTGAGAAAGAAATAGGGATTTTGAAAAATCTGCTTTGATCCCAATGAAAATGTTGTGTGGCGTGGCGAGGTGTTAATGCTGGCTGCTCTATTTGATTGACGTGTTAGCCTGATGTGTACTGTAGGGACAGAAATTATAAAGGCTGAATTTTTATTTTTCACGGTAGATTATAATTATATAAAACAAAAAAAAAAACAAAATAGGAAGTAGGAGTTGTGTGTTCTGATGAATCGCCGAGCTAAAATAGAGTGACGCAGACTGCGTGCTCGAGAGAGAATTTTAGGTGCAGTAACGTTTTATCGGTTTATACTATATTAAATTTTGAAAAATAATAAAATAGTTTATTTTTATAATGTAAATTTAAAATTTCTAATTAAACGGTATAAATAATTTTTCTATTATTTCTTCCATAAAAGTGTTTTTTCGTAAAGAAAAATAAAACTACTCTAATAATAAAAGTGTAATTTTACAATTCTAACATATTTGATAAAAATAAAACTTAAATCTAATTTAAAATTTTTAAAAATAATTTTTATATAAAAATCCTGTGAAAATTTAAATTTGAAATGTGACGGCGCTGATTATCATAACAATACTAATCAACTAAAAAAATATTTGAATACACATAATAACTTTGACGTGAGCAATTTTCAGGTCTTTGTATAAGTTTTGTAATTATTCCTTGGATACGGCATTGGTTAATTAACTTTATCTATTTGTCAAAAAGGGCAATCAAATAATTAGAGGTTGAAATGAAAAAAATTCAAATTTTTAACTTTGGTTTTTTCTTATTTTTATGTTATGTTATGAATAGAAATTACCATGTACGAGGAGAAATATGATACAAACCCATGTGGCCTTGTTGTGCATAAAACCAAGAGCTCCAAATATAAAGTTTGACGTGTATTTTGGAAACTCCATAATTATGGCCTTTTTTTTATAGATAGTATCGAAAAGCAAACTCCATTAATTTCCACAACAACAGTAGTAATCTTTAAAAGAGACATTATCTCACATTCAGAGACATAATGCGGTTTTCCTAACACTTTTTTAGCCCATAATCATATGTATGTCATATTCATTTATGTAATGCAAGTGTTGGGATTTAGTTATTTACTTAATTTGCCAAATTCATGATGACATTTTTCATCTAGTTTGCCCTATTTAGAACAATAGCAAATATTTCATATCCTTTTCTGTTTTGACAAAAACCTCAATAACGTTTTCAACCTAGCTAGCTAATATTAATTAATTCGAACACAGACATCCATTGTTGTTTAATTATGCTTTGTATTTTATCCTTTCTCATGCAACCCTAAGACCAAACGGATGAAACAGCTTTGAAATATAATGCCAGGCCAGTTTTGGGGCGGTTGAGAAGTTCAGAAGATGATTTTTTTTTTTATATATATTGGAGATTCGACACTAATTAAGCTAGCTATAACTTATTGGTTAAGAAGATGGTGATGATGATGTTTGATTGAAGAATATTATGAAGAATAATTAATTAAGAGATAGTTAAGGAAATTCTAATTAACTATCCTTGAATATCTTAATCTTGGAATTACACATGCATGAGCTACGGAAGATCAATAATGGAAAACATGCATGAATGGAAAATGATTATTTATGGAAAGAAGAAAAAATAATTGGGAATGAACAAATGATTGAAGAAGGTTTCTGGTTTCCCACCATGTTGACTTTTTCAACCTCAAGGCTGTGAATTAGGTTGAAAGTTTGAATAATTGAGTTTTGCTTTTTATTCATTGATGAGCTCTGTAGGTCATCGTCGTCCAAATTTTATGCTATCCACTTTGCCCCCACATCCCAAAAAGAAAAAAAAAAAAAACCATAATTCTTCTTTGCTGTGAAATTATCATTGTCCTCCATAAATCTTAATTATCGTCATATAACCAATGATTAATGTATTGAAACGAGTACATAGATGTAATTAATTGGAAAATTAATTACTCAGTCTAACTAGTTTGAATTTATAAGAAATTCAGAAAATTATATTTGATCGGTTCAGTAAATATTTTTTCTTTTATAACAATATAGAACTAATCAAAAATCCAATTAAAATATTACGGTTCTGTTCAATTATATTTAATGGGTTTATGAATTGATTAATTAATTTGTGGCATGCATTAAAGCATTAAAATTGGGTTGAAGATGATATATATTCACGTGGTTTTATTGAAATCAAGAAATTAATCAATGAAAATATGTATATATCCGTTTAAAAAATTCAAAAACTTTGTAATACGAGGCCGTGGAAATTTAAGAACTTTAGCTTTCGTATGCCATACAATACATTGCACCAAAACAAGAATATTATGATTTTTGTAATTGGAAAACTTCATCAATTTTCAAAGACTTACAAAAAGGTTTTCGTGACCCAACTTTTTTTTTTAAAACATAAGCATCTTATTTTATTTTTAAAATTAGAAAAAAAATCTTAATTAAAAATTAATGTGATGAAAAATTTACCCTTAACGTCGGAGCAGAACAAGAGAAGACAGTTTCCTGCTTCAGCCGAAACCCACTTTTCGTGACCCGTTCATATCTCATTAATTCTATCAACAATCCATAATCCTACCTTCCTATTCCTATACTATGGAGACAATTTGTTTTTTTTTTTGGGTAGAGACAAATTTTGCTTTTGATATGACATTTTCACACCAACAATTAATTCCATTGACAAGGTTGGCAGCCCGCCAATATTTTAATTATGTTTAATTTTTACTCAAATATGTATCTTTTCCCATTTGCAATTTTTTTTTTCTATTTAAATCTAATAGTTGAATAACAAATTTTTATTCACCATATTGAATTGTTATTCTTTTTGCATATTACAAATGAAATATAATAAAAAGCGGAAGGGGACTTAATATTATTGATTCTGATATAAAAAAAATATTTAAATTTTGTCAAATATATTCTTAAAAGATATTTCTTAGCAGCACGCTATCCGCATATTATCAAGAAAAAAAGGAATTCCTGATTTTTTGCATGAAAAAAAAAAAAAGCAGAAAAGGGAAATCGACGGTTTGAGTAAATTAACAAATAAATAAAAAATTAAAGATGGTGATTGAAGAAGTAGGGCCCACCAATCTTGACTTTGGGATCCTCGAACATTGAAATTAGGACATTAGTTTGAAAAATATGGAGGATCATATTATAACCTGGATTACGTTTTTTTCCTGTCCTCATCACAGTTTTTTCCTTTGTTTTGGTAGCGCATTTATTATAACTGCCACGTAGCTTCACCTACCAATCATATTTTTTTCCTCCAACATTCTCATTTCAATTTTTTTTTTTTTATAAAAATGCCGACTGAAATTTTGCATTTGAAATTTCAGAGTCCCGAATCACTTGACCTCACATTTTCGTTTCAATATTTTTTCATTTTATATGTACAATATTTTTTTTCAAAACAATTAAATTTATAAATATTATTCATTTACCGATAAAAACTTTTTGTGGAAGGGTAAATGTAGAAAATTAATTAAACCATAAACAGAAAATGAAAACTTGTAATAACATAAAATCTTTACCTACTTAAAAATTCATAATGACGTTCTTGTTTATCATATGTAATTTATGATTATTAATGTTTTAGTACAAATTTTTTTCTGATCAATATTATTACCATATTAATTACTTACATTATTTTTTTTTCTAGAAAATCACACCCCAAAAAAAAAAGGGTATTAGGTAACTTCTTCAGTTCTACTTCATTCTCACCTTTCTTTAATTTTTTTTTTTACTTGGAAGTTTCTAATCAATTTCATTGCTTCTTGTAGCTTATGAATTAATATTACTAGTTATAATAATCATTTTGGTATGAAGGATTATTTGGAACCAAGTTATAAGAATGGCCTAATAAGAAGAAGATACAGACAATTCAACAATGGTGGAAAAGTCATAATTATAACAATTTTATATAGCTTTAATAACGTCAGAATCAATTTTTTTTTTTTTGATAAACAGCTTTTACTTGCAAATGTTAGAATCATGTTTATTCCATTCCCACATGGATTTTGTATTATTCATTACAATTTGATCTGTGTCAAACTTGAATTCTCCCAAAGTCAAAGTTTGAACTCAAAATTGTAGTTTAATTAACATTTACAAGTAAAAGCTTTCTATAGGTGTAGAAAACATGGCCGCCAAAAGACACCAACTCCTGCGGAGAATTGGTGTTAAAAGCACATGAACACGATTGTCAGTATATGACTTTGGTAGGAAAAGTTTGAAATTATTAGATACATTCTAATATTCTGATAAAAGAAAAGTTAGAAAAAGCCCAAAAGAAGGCAATTTCCCATTCCAATTGGGCGTCGAGGAAAATGATTGAAGACTAGACAGCATTTTACAAGGATTTTACTGCATTAACTCGTTTATCTACATTTTTTATTCAAGGTTTTCTTTTACTTTTTTCATCACTTTCCTCCATATCCTGCTATCGCAAGAAGCAAGGAGGATAACTATAGGAAAATGTTTACTGTGGGTTGCATCCAACAGAGTGAAAATGATTGTTGTGGTATGTTTGAGAGGAATCCAGTCTTGATGTTATGATCTAATAATCCAGGTTCCGGACTGTTACATTGAAGAAATCACTGCATATCTTAGTTATTCACACAGCTAAAGTGAGCTTTCCACAATTATGCAAATTTAAGCAAAAGTATGGCCGAATTATCTGAAGAAGGGTGTGCTAAAATAAAGAATGTCAATGCTGGTAAGGAATTTATTCCACAACGTCAACAAGATTGCACAACCTGATGAAAGACCAGTAAAGTATGAGGAGTCTGTTACATCTGTCTCCTGTTTTAAGAGTCCCATATAATTTTCCACCAAAAGTTGCCAAAAATTGGAGGATCCATCTCAGCATTAAGAAACCTGCAAGTAAAAAGTTTGAATCAATGTCATGGCCAGCACAAACAAGCTGAAAATCACAAACCAAAGCAAAGCTAATGCAAACAACAGCTTCTATGTTTTCGCCAGAGGTTAGCTTTTATTAAAAACAATCAATAGCTGATGGTGTTTTTGTTTACATCAGAATACATGCCTTGTCACCAGCGTCAAAAACCATTGTCACCAACTAAGAGTACTCGTAGAGGTGCATATATACATCTTTCAGCTACATATGCTCCACGTACGAAAATCATCTATGTTATATTTCAAAATTTTGTACCAGACTGGATGATGCCTTCACCTATACCCCAAATTATTGACAAATTTCAACTTCATCAACAATTACATGGATGCAGTCAACTACCAAGCTATTATTAACCACACATTGGAAGATTTTAATCCGGGGAGTGATCTCACACACCATTATACCAAGTGTAGCCAAACTCAGTGGAAGAAAAAATTTTCAAGCTTCAGGATAATCTATGTCCAAGTACAACTCAACAAATATATATGAGAATTTTTTTTCCTCAGCCATGTTGATGGAAGTTTTTACCTGATTCCCTAAGCACTGTTGAGATTTGCAAGTCATAAATCTATCATCTCATTTCTTTAGTCTCTAGAGAATGATTTAAAAATGAAACTTAAGAATGCAATCACTATATTCTTCTTTAATATAAGGGAAAGTGATGACAACAGAATGCTCTAATTATGCTATTTTAATGTGGAGAAAGTTGAGGGGCTTAAATGAGAAATAAGAAGTGGGATTTTGAAAGACAAGGTGTGTAGACTCAAAATATCATGACAATTAGAAGGTCACACAATCTTATCAGCTCCCTGAAAAAGAAAGAGCTAGCAATAGTGAGCCCTCAATAAAAAGAAACCATAAAACTTTCAACACAAGCATATCAACACACATTCAAATGTCTGGAAAATACCCAGTTCCATTAAGATATGTACAAGTATCCTAAAGATGAAATCAAAATCAAAATCAATATTGACAAACTGAAATCTCCACAATATACTAAACCCTCAAGGCATGAGAGGAAAAAACAGAAACAGCCTCTCGAATTGGGAAATGAAATTTGGATTAAACATAGTCATAAAACAAGATCCTAGCATTGATATCCAAATTTGCGAAAACAATTTATGAACGAGAATTGAAAAGAGCAGGTTTAGCTCCACTGCTTCAACCCCAAATATTAGAGGAAAAATATAAAAATTCCTAAAACAGACAAACCATTATAAACACTATATTGAGAAAGTTCCCATCTATTAATAGAACTTCAAACCATTACTGATCAATAACACAAAAAACAATCTGCAAAATGGGAGTATGGGTATTAAAGTAGCTCAAGAAATTGTCAATTCAACAACCCAAGAACAGAAGCATAAATCATGAGTAACCTCATTATGCGATAGAAATCTCACTAATTGAAAAGAAAAAAACTATAATCCTAGCTACGCAATACCTGAAATGCTGGAAAATGTTACCCAATGCCAAACTTTAACTAATCAATAGCTCGAAATGCAATACTTTAAATCCTATCCCACAACAAAAGAATTCGAGATTTTCAAAATTCCACCGAAGATAAAACAGGACCACGTTAGGCCATAAAGCAAAAGCCAGGAGAAAACGCTTACTACAAAAGAGGAAGATGATAATGGTGCATTGCACCTAGGCGTTAGCAGTTTTAGGGATGAGAGGGATGGTGCTTCCCTGCTTTTGGGTTTGTTTAAGCTTGGCCTCCTCCTCACCAATCTTCTGCATCTGAAGCATTCTCTCCATGACAAGCTCGTACTCACACTTCTCGTACGTGTGGCGCTCATTCTCGCATTTCCAGGGAAGATAGAACTCAGCCTGGCGGCATTTGTTGAGCGGGATCAGAAGGTGGGCGCACTGGTCTCTGTAGGGAATGGGCACTCTCGCCTCCACCATCTCCGCCTGTGTTGCTATCATCGGCTTTGATGATCCCTTGACTTCCATAATTCTTGCAAAACTGCTCCTTTTGAGATTTCAAAGACAAAATTGCACAGCTCAGTCCTCACTCTCTCCAGAGGCTAATTACCAACAACACAGTAACTTAAAGTCTTTAAATTCAAAAGCTGCGATTCAGTGACAATTTGGAAATGAGAACAGTGAACTTAACAGGAACCTATGAGTTTAAAAAAATCAAAATATAGCAACAAGTTCTGCATATAAGAATTCTTAAAACCACTGACCATGAGTTTACCCTCTCATCCATGAACATTTAGCAGTCCTTTCCCTCAGCAAAAATTAAGTTCATATTCTCAAACTCCAATAAACTATTAACTCAAATGCATAGCAATTTTCCTTGTAGTACGATTTCAGTTGGGGAAATATGAAAAGTTGCATTAAGTTAGATAAAGTGGAATCGCGAGTGAAATTAAGGTCTCCAACTGTGGATCAGACACGATGAGGGAACATTACCTGAGCGGCGATCAGGAAATAGAGATTCAGGTTGATGAACAGAGAAGCTAGGGCTAGTTTCTTTCCGGTTTTCTCCTCGGCATCGGTTTTTTTTTTTCTGTTTAAATTTTATTAATTATTTTCCCCCTGAATTGGAAAAATTTACAGATGTGCCGTTGTATTTGTTTAATACTATTATCTCCTCCCTCTTTTCTTTTTTCAGAAAACGATTCTTTACTTATTCCATGAAAAAAAATATTTTCCCGTTATATAATTTTCCAAGAAAAATATATTTATTATTTATTTAGTTCACTTTTGTTATTTTTTTAGGTATTTTAAAAACCATATGTATTTTATATTTATATTTTCACAAAATTAGATAACATTCTATTGGCAACAAAATGTTAATCGATTTTTCATATAGTACTTATATTTTTATACATATTACAACATTTTTATAGAAAATATTATCATATAAATTAATTGATTAATAACTTGTATATATTATTTTTTGTTCTGATGAAAAATCATATAATGTCATATATTTTTTTATTATAAAATAGGAGAAAGAAAATTTTATAATATTATGCTAGTCTGACACCATATGTAAAGAGAAAATAAAATTTTGTTTTCAAAAAAACCACAAAAAAAAAGAAAGGAAATAAACACTTTTCTATTTATATTATTTACAAAATTTATAATTTCTTATAGTGTATTTATCTTTAATCTATCTATCTATGGAAATTATTATTATTATTATTAACAAAGTCAAAGATAATTTTATAACATGATTTCCAACCCAACTAAAACTCTAATAGGGAGTTAATTGCACGAAACATCTTCTAACTTTTAACTTATACTAATTTTTCATTAAGCGTATATTCTATGTGAATATTAGATATTAAATTTATTATTAATCACGATTTGATTATTAGACATTTAAATTACTAATTTAGACTCGCATTATAACTTATATCAAAATTATTAATTTATTAATTATTAAGAGTTTACGGCCATTTTATCTGTCTCCAAAATTGTTACTTTATTCATTATTAATAATTATATATAAAATAGAGATAGTAAGTAATTTACGATCATTTCGCTTATCTCCTATATTTCCAATCATCCACGTGTACGAGATAATAATAATAATAATAATAATAATAATAATAATAATAATAATAATTTTGTCAAGCAAATTAGTTTTAATTAGTATGTATTTAAGTAGTCATATATAAAATAGAGTTAGTAAATATTTTACGATTATTTTGCATGTCTCTCCAAATTACTAATTTAATAATTATTAAGAATCATATATATAATATATGTAGTAAGTAGTTTATAGTCATTTTGTTCGTCTTTCTAAATTACTAATTTATCTATTATTAAGAGTAATTTATAAAATAGAAATAGTAAGTATTTTACGGGCATTTTGTCTATTATTCCAAATTACTAATCTACTCATTAATAGGGATACAAGCAAAATTAAGTTAAAAATATAAAAAATCAAACTAAAATGATGCAGCTTGATTTGATTTCTAGGAGTATTATGAGAATGATTTTGCCAAAATTAATCAATATAAGTAATAATTGTTTCGTTATTTTATTAAATCAAATCAAATCAAATTACTAATTTTTTACACTTTCGGTTTTTGTTTTTTCTTTTTAATATTAGTTTGCTTATTTTTATATATATATAATATAGTTATTTAGTAATAATATAATTAGACTTTTAATTAATGAATTATTAATACTTTTTACTAATAAATTAAATTATTAAATGATAAAATTAATCTAAGTAATTAATACAATTAAATTGATTTTTTGATAAATTTATTTGTCCACTCCATATTCCCACTTTTATATATAGTATGATTAGTTTTTTATTAACATGCTTTTGCATGTGATTATTATATATTGAACTTGTTATTAATCATTATTTAATTTTTATATAATATGAATATATATTTATTTCAAATTCTATCGAATTAATAAATTTGTTTATAAATATTTTTGAAATATATTTTAGAACTAAATTATTGAAAATTTTAATTTTGTCATGTGAAAAAATAATGTTAGTAATGAATTATATGTTTATAAGTTAAAAAATAATTAATTTTCGTTTCAACTATCAAATAATCTAAATTTTCATTGAATAGATCTATTAAGGTAATAAAATATTATATTTAATTTATAAAGTTTCTTAGGAATATTTTAAAAAAATTAAATTTATTGCCTTCAACTTTTTTTTTTGGGTATGGCCTCTTCTGAATAAATAAATAAATAAATAGCTACTTTTCCAAGAATAAAGAAATTAATATCGACTATCCACCTTTTCTTTTCTCTTTTTAATTAATTTATAATAGTAATTAAAAAATAATTATATTTTTCTGTTAAATTACCCATTTATCTATTGTTAATATATATATATATATATATATATAATAGATAAAAAATATTTTATGATCATTTTATATAATCATTATATTTCTATTTTTATATATTATTATTATCTTTCAAAGGGCCAACTAATTAAGAATAAAATTGCAATCACAAACAAATATGATTTTTTATGGTCTTGGGTGGCTGTCTTAAGTCAATAATGCCAGGGCCTAGAAAACAAGGAAATACACAAAATTACTTTGAATTAATGTATCCATAATATAATGTTTATGTAAGTATCTATATTACAATGTTTGACCCCAAAAAAAATTATATACTAACTTCTTTTAGTATTAGTTATTTATTTATTTTCTTTCCTTTATATATATATATATATATATATATTCAGACTGATTTTTTTAGTAAATTTGTCGATCATCCTCCTATTCTTATTTTTATTATTATTATTAGTTTAGTACAATTGAAATTATCATTCCCAACTTATTTATAATCAAAATAATTTAAAACTTGTGGAATCAAATCTTGTAAATATATTTCATAATTTTGCATGAAAACCAAATTTATTTACCGCTTCAAATAATATTACAATAATTGCGGCTCGAACATGTAACACATGAGAGTTATGAAATAATTTTTATATAATTTATATTTATATTAATTAAATTCCCTACTTACTTTATTTTTCTTTTCTTTTAATATTAGTAATTTATTTTTTTATATATAAAAATATAGTTACCTAATTCTAATAGAATTGAACTTCTAATTAATAAAATTATTAATACTATTTACTAATAATAATTAAATGATAAAATTAACTCAATTAGTTAATACAATAAAATTGACTTTTCGATAATTTTGCTTTTTTCTCTACTTCTACTTTTATATATAATATAATAATTTGAGAAAGTGCTTGAAAGGGATGAATTGAGATTGTTTCCAAATTCCCCCCTATTAGAAAATTATATTATTTTATAATTCGGCTTTGTTAGAACATCAAACATTTATCCTGTATCATAGCCGTACATTATGCCTTAGTTTGAGTTTTTGGATTTATTATGCAAACTGAATATGAACAGAGGAAATGGAGGCATTGCAAAACCAGATAATTATCTGGTGAATTTTACTATCCCACTCCTCAAGACGGTAATCAATCCCATGAATATTCCGGACTTGTTGGACTGTATCGCCAATAAAATTATACTAAAGCTTATGTCCAATTAAAAATTTTTGGCAAAAGACATAGTTCGGCCATCTTTAATTCTCTATTTTTATCATTTTGTTTTCTTAATTAGTTTTTGATCCAAATTGCTTTTATATTTTGATTTTATTCTATGTACTTCTTTAAAATTCAAATTTAGTTATAATTGTTTTTTAGTCGGTGCATATATTTCGTGTTTTTGAATGGTGATTATATAGGATAAGATTTTTCTGATTTGTCGTACCATTATAGTGGCTAGATATATCTAAAAATAATATATATAAAACAATTTAGATAAAAAACCAATAAAAGAATAAAATGACAATAAAAAACCGTTGCCAGGAAATGGATGTCTTATGCCAAGAAATTTCATGCATTGTGATCAATTGGAGCCATCCGAAACAATATTGTTAGGACCAGAAATTTCAAATTTATCCATATCAAGCAACACAATATAAGAACCGGACAGATAAACTCCAATAAACTAACCGAGTCCATAGATCAGATCACCAATCAATTTGTGATGATCAATACGAAAGGCAGGAACAAACAGGGCAAGAAAAAGCAAAGCTTAGATATAATTGTAAATTTTATTGTATATATATATATATATAACCCATTTAACCCTAACCCACCATAATCCATTCGTTTAATTATTTTATATATAAAAATAGTATATTTAAAACTTAATCCAGATCTGAATTTTATTTCATCATTTTGGAATTATAAATAGATGAAATTTACTTGTCTTAATATGATATGTCCTGGTATACTCAATTCACAATTTGCTAGTTGGACAAAAAATTATAAATTTACGATTTTACCTCATTTATCAATCTCACTCGATAACTTAGTGTCATAAGTCCATATACTAGTTATTTACTTTCTTTGAGTCTATAATTAGATTTTGGTCGTATTGGTGTTGTTTCGATTGCAATATGCTTAGTTTCCGATCATTTTGACTTATTTAATTTCGATTTGTATGTATCAATCAGTGTCTTAAATTTTTTAAAAAATTTCTATTGAAAATTTTAAAAATTAATTTTTTAACAGTAAAAATAATATTTTTTCAATAATAACGGTAATAAATATATATTAACTATAAAATTATATAATTTATTTTTTTAATAAAAAATTTAGAAAAAAAATTAAAAATTTTTATATAAACATATCAAAAATTGGTTAAAAATGATTAATATGTTAAATAGTTTTTCTAAAAATTTTATAAGAAATTTAATAAAAATTTGGAGTAAAAAAATAAAAAAATTAATTTTTTTAAATTTATATATGGATATCCATACTTAACTTTAACTTATTTATAATATATGAGTTTAAATAGATTCAATCCATTTATGATCTATTTATATTTGAATAACTCATAACCTATACCCTAATTTAAATAAATAGATATAGTAAATTAATGGGTATGTGTTAGAATTGCCAACTCTAGTAAGAAAGGAAACCAATGGATTATAAACCCAAAAACACAATGGCATAATCTATGGCTATAATACAGAAAAAATTTTGATATTCTAACATGCTTTTCTACCAAGATAGATTATAATTTAGAAAAAATATTATTTACCTAATGAAATTTAATATATTATATTAATATTTTTCTGATATTTAAAAATTGTGCTATTTGTTCCCTTTTGTTAAGGGGTCAAATGTCAAGGAAGTAATATTACCGTAGATCAAATTTTATGGATGTTTAAAATAAGTCAAACTTCAAGGGATAAATAATAATTTTTTTGGTTATTTTATCACAATATAACGTCTTTTTAATAAAAAAATCTAGTATTACAATATGATAAAACAGAAGAGATAAATAATATAATTTTTAAATTTCAGAAAAAAACTATATATTATATCAAACTTCAAGAGGTAAATAATAATTTTTTCTTATATTTTCTATAAGAATGTGTATGGTAGGAATATCTCCAACAATGCTATTTATTTGAGAGAACATTTTTAATAGAATAAAGAACATTTCCAACAATGTTATTTAATAAAATAAAAAATATCTTAAAGTATTTTTAAATATACAGAGTTAATTTTTTTTTTTTTTACAAATCCAATGAATTCTTTATACTTTTACTTCTCATACAAATTAATATTTATAAAAAAAGTAAATAATTTTTATTATGAGAAAAGAGAAAAATAGTTTAGAGAAATAAAAAAAATGAATAGAAACTTAGATGCATTAATTACAATTAGAATAGATAGTGAAATTTTTTAGCTCTTTTGATGTGAGAAGTCAAACTCACTTTCTTTTCTAAATTTTAAAGATAACGAATCCATTGGAAACCTTTTTACTATTTAAAATAAAAGTATAACTCAAATAAAGAGTTCATTAGAGATGTTCTAATAGTTTTCTAATGAATGTTTTTACTCAAAATTTTAGAACTCTGTTTCGCATTGCATTTGAAAAAAACGATTTTCAGAAAATTTTTTGTATTTTTTAACTTTTTTTAGTTTTGAAAAATGATTTTGTATAGAAGCAGATAAATAAAATAAATTTTTAGATAGACTGAGTCTATTATATTATCCATAAACTAATTTAATCATCAATTGACATATAAACATGTTGTATTCACATCAACCAGTAAAATTAAAACAATTAAATATATATTAATAAATAATTAACTTAGTCTATAAATGACATGATAGATTTAATCTATCTAAAATTTTTTTAAATAAATAAATTTTTTTTCAGAAATATATTTTAAAAAATAATTTATAAAAAATAAAAAAAACAATGAATTGAATAAAAAAAATTGAAAATATATTTTTGAAATACTTAACATCAATCCAAAAACATTCTCTTAGAATGAATGAAAAATCAAACTTTTTTTTTTTATAAATACTTAATAATCAACCACAAAACATTTCAACACAAAATTTGATTTAAAAAAGAATAACTTTTTAATATAAAATAAAGTTTAACTTTTCAACTTCTTAAGACAAGTGTTGGGATTGTATAGCTCAAATAATTTTCAAAATCACTTAATCAAATGGTGAATAAAAAATAAAACTAGCAGCAATGATAAAATATAATAAGAGATAACATAAAGATGAACAGCGGTTCAGCCTCCATTTGCTTACATCCACTTCCACTCCCTAACAAATCCTTTCAAAACCGCTTTGCATTTTCCTCCATTTGTTCATTTCAAAACCGCATTCCCCTGACTTCAAGCTTGAGGACAAGCTTTTTCTCTAGGAAGCCAGAAATGTTTCCTAGAATTTCCTAATTAATTTAAATATAACTTTCCTAATGTTACGAAATTAGTTGTCATATTTTATTTTCCGATTTAGAACCTAAAAATTAAGTTTTTCATCTTATTTCTTAAATTGTAAACCTCTATTTAAGAGGAGAATTATTCATATTTCAGAAAATTATATGCAGGTCCCTTGGAGTTCCAAGGTGCGTGACTCCCTCAAACAAACGAGTGGCACCATTCATACCACATTAGGCAAGGGCATGAATCGAATAAGGGCAAAGACACTTGCATTGAATCTGATTTTTGTGTTAATCGTCCGGTGACTTGATCTTAGACTCAGGGACCTTAAAAATATAGGCCATAATGTTGGCTTCTAATGTGTCTGAGAAATTTTGTCAAGCAAGCTCGTAAATATGTGCATAGCCCTCTCAGCCAAGAAACCAAAAGAAGCGCATTGAATATCCCAACCCGTAATCCCTATAAAATAGCTAAACAGATGTTTCTCATCTGAAAAACAATACACCTTATTTACAGATATTACATCTGAATTCCTGTGACATGATTATCATGAGTATGAAAGACAATTTATGGTGTAAAGAACTTGTAACATGGCATAGGCCACAAGCTACAGCAGATATAACCTATAAGATTAGAAGAAAGACAAAAGCAACTATAAACACATCTCACAGTCCAAATTTGAAGTTGGCCGACTTAAAAGCACTAAACTAACGATGTCCACAACCAAGTATTCTCATGCCAAAAAAAAAAAAAAAAAAGGCTTGAACTACTCCTACTTATATTCAACTGTTGCAGACATCCTTCATATTGGCTTCTTACTTTTTTATCCCCCGGATAGCCACAAACTCAAACAAGAATAGGAAATAAGTTTTCATTTCTCAAAGAAGGCCCTACAATTATATTGGGGATGCAAATTTATGCACAATTGCTGAAAGCCAATCTAGGGTACGGAGTAACATAAAATAACATGTGATCATAATATTCATACCTTTGATACGATTCTGTATTACTACTCAACAGCAGAATCATTGTCATTCTGAAATGCAAAAGCTACAACATTGATAGCATCAAATCGAGGCTCTGGTCTGCGATCTCTTGTAGATTCAGCTTGAACCAGCAGCATGAGTTACCAAACAACATAAATTTTATTTTTTCCAACAAAAATCCTACAGTAAAAGTTGTAAGTTGTAACCCAGACTTCAAGTTAAAATCCAAAAAGTGCATAAATATTTACAAGAATACATTCATTTAAAGCTTTTTTTAAAAGTACAAAAACCGTAGAATTTTTTCAAAAATAGAAAAAGCACATAAAAATACTACAAAAATAACAAAATTCAATGCTTATCAACGTTTATCCAATATTTACTAAAAAATTAATAAAAATTGAAATTATCTAAAATTTACCATAAGTTTACTAGAAAAATAATGAAAGTTGAAGTTACCCAATATTTATCCAAAAGTTTACCAAAAAATTAATAAAAGCTGAAGTTACCCAATATTTACTCAAAATTTATCAAATATTTAACCGAAATTTACTTAAGATTTACCAGAAAATTAATAAAAGTTGAAATTACCCAAAATTTACTCTAGGTTTATTCAAGATTTATCAAAAAATTAATGAAAGTTCAAGTTACTTATCCAAAATTTACCAAAAGTGTAAAGTTTACCCAAAATTTATCAAAGGTTTATCTAATATTTACTCAAATGTTTACTCAAATTTTACGCAAATTTTATCTAAAGGTTTACATCTAGTCAATCTTTCAACTAAAAATTACCAAAATTCTATATAAAGTTTACTAAAATAAATAATATTAAATTAATTAAATAATGATTAAAAATAAATAAATACATGCATAATGTCACGCACCGTAGAGGTTCGGCCATAATTCTCTAGATTTCTCCATCCAATTCTACATACTTATAGATTATTCTAGAGTTTTGTACATATGTGTAAATATTTTCATGTAAAGTATTGAATTATGTAGATAATTCTAGATACACATTATGGACTGTTGGATCAAATTAATCTTGGTCGTCTATTAAGGAGGTAAAGGCCTATAAATACCCCTAAGGGTCCTCATTTGTAAACGTACAAGTCATACAAGCCATTCAAGCATTTGCAAGCTCTCTTGAGTAATAAAAGCATTCTCCAAGTTTCCAACTCTTCGCCTTTCAAAGTTTTTTATCATCTTTACTCACTTGCTACCATTTTCTAGTATTCAAGGGAGAGGTTGATTAATATTCGAGTGAGGAAAGTTTGTTAGTATCACGCGGTCGTTGGTAGGAAAAACCAAGCTGTGAAAGTTGGTATTAGAGCACGATTCGAGTAAAGATGGTAGACACAAGTGAGATTACTCATGTAGTGGTAACTGATGAGAGCGCGGTCAAGGGGGAGATCACGGTTGAGGGACGTCTTGGTTGGCATGAATGTAAGGCTCGCAAAGGTGGAGCTTGCTATAGCCTAGGGGCAAGAGAAGTTTGAGGAGGCGGACCAACGCATTGAAGAGCTTGAGACGAGGAGAGAAGAGCTCCAAAGTGAGTTGCATAGTGCCATGAATGTTGCCTTGGCTACATGTCAAGACCAAATGAAGGCCTTCAAAGAGACTCTCTATGCCATGATTTTAAATCTCAAGGAAGAGCTTGCAAGGGTAGTAATTGAATTGGGAGAGACCAAGGAGAAGCTAACCCCTTGCAAGAAAGCATTGTATAAAGTAGGGGTATTGCCGACCCGATAGTAATCACCACTCTTTCAAAAATGGATGTTCCTAAGCCAAAGGCGTACAATAGCTCGAGGAATGCAAAGGAGATCGATAATTTCTTATGGAGCTTGGAGCAATATTTCAAGACACTTGGCGTGGTGGACCATGCCTCACTTTACCTTGTTCATACTACTATGGTATGGTGGAGAAAGAAGTATAGCGACATCGAAAAAAGGACTTCTACTATCGATACGTAGGATGAGTTTAAGAAAGAACTCAAGAGGCAATTTTATCTTAAGAACGCAGAGCATGAAGGGTAAAGTTTAGGCGTCTCACACAAAAGGGGAACATACACAACTTTGTGCAAGAATTTTCCAAAGTGCTCTTGGAAATTCCCGATTGTCCTTTATGGATTAGTTACAACATAGGCCAAATTGGATATTGAGAGATGTGGTGTCCAAGATCTCGCCACTGCTATTTCCATTACCGAGTGCCTTATCAAGTTCAAAAAGAGCAATAAACCTAAGTCCAACAAGGATAAGAGTGGCAAAGGAAAGAGTGGGGGAGACACCCACCTAGGTAAGAAAAGCTTCAAGAAGCATAACAAGAGCAAGAGCACTAAGGAAGATAAGAATGAAAGCAAGTAAACTATTTAAGTGCTTATTTTGTGATGAGCTAGACAAGGCAAACAGATGCTTAAATAAGGCTAAGCTTTCTACCTTAGTCGAGGAAAGAGAAAAAATGGTGATGATTTTGATAATCTCACACATTTAGATGTGACAGATTTTTTTGATGATCCTGAAGGAAAAAAAATCATTTGGTTGGTAATGGCAATGTAAATGCCTAATAGTTATGTGTTTGTTTCAGCTCCTTAATTTGATTTATATTTCTTTTATTTAAACACTAGTTTAAATTGTTAGTAACTTGAATTTTTTTTGGATTAATTTTTAATTGAATTATTACTTTATTTCTTATAAACATATATTTTTTTATTTTTTTATAAAGTAGAATTAAGAGCAAATGATGCTGATTTATGTCTTGCGGATTGTATAACCGCACACAACTATTAAAAGACAAGAAATATTTTTCTTACCTAATAATAAAAAAAACTTATGTTAATACAATATTTTGCAGTAAAAGAATAACTGAATGCTTCGAAAGAGCAAATATATTAGGTAAGAAATACTATCTAAAGATATATATTTTTTTATTAGAAATATATTATTCTCTCTAAAATCTCGCAGAAATTTATTGAATTTTAAAAATATTTGCCAAAATGGATATCATAATGAGACTATAAATGTAGAAAATATTGAATATCTCCATATTAAAACTTTTGTAATATGTAAAAAATGTGTATAAAGAAAATTATATGCTCTAACTTATATTACACATATATGTATACAGTTGAAATAAATGTGGTAATAAACTGAAAGTTTACCAACCTAAATATATTTTTTATTTGATATAATTGTTTAGATCATACTGATCAATAATGCGAAAAATTATTAAAGATCTCTGATGAAAGTGATAAAATAATTAAAGATCTCTGATTAAAGCAAAAGTGATTTCTACCAATTTTTTCTCATTTCCGATTCTATCCTTTAATAATATTGAGGAAATGACACCCACTCCCTCGTTTAATAGAATTTTTCTAGTTATACCGCTGCTTATTTTGCTTGTCTCCATACCGCTTAATCTTTTTATCCAAAGTTTGGTTATCCGTCAACATATATAACAATTTGGGGAGAAAGACGACTGATTTTTAAAGCAGTATCGCGGGAGAAGAGAACCACATATACTTCCTTTCTATCTCTATCTCACCTTCTCCCTCACATCACATCCACGGGCCCCACTTCAAATGGATTGATAGATCTAGAGCTTCGTACAGTGTTATATCTTATTTTATATCGTATCTTATTGCGTATCGTATTTCATATATCTATTATATTATATAAAAATATTTAACACGATACTAAACGTATCTATATATATACACGACATGAGATACAATTATATATAAATATTAATATAATTATATAAATAATATTATACAATACTTATTTATATATAAAAAATAATAATACAATTAATTTTAACATAATTTATTATAAATTTATTATATATAAATATATTATAAATATTATAATTGTATTTAATCGTGTTTTAACAGATTAAGCAGGTAAAATTCATTTATAATATAATTTTTTTCGTGTCTTAATCGTATTGACACGATTATGATCCATATCCGTTAAGTTCAAACTCATATCCATTTAAGTCCGTATTGTTTAATCGTGTCGTGTTCCAAATTGCCAACTCTACATGATTTACCTCCTCTACATCATTTTTTTTTCTTTTCCTTTCACCTTTTGTTTTTTAGGAGGAAATTAAAAAAAAATCAATTGTATTGTTGCATTGTGTTTAATTAATATCCTAATATTATGATTATATATTCAATAACTTATCTCAAACTTAATGTTAATATTCTCTCCCCATTTCAAGAAAAATAGTATTTATATTTTTATAATTCCAGGTACTTAAATCATTACTGATTTTCTGTATTTTTATTTTTCATATTTATGAAACAATTGAAAATTAATTTTTAAGGGATTAAAGTGTCATTTAGTATATAATATTGAAATAAAGCAATTTTGTGCTTCAAAACGTTAACATTAGATCGTTTCAAAAAAAAAACAATTAACATTATATTACTATATTACCAATTTTTTGGTAAAAAGATACGACTAAATATTTAAATTTAAAATTTTACTGCCTCATTACCAAATTAAATCGTTCTGCTAAGCTTTGTATAAAACTTGTTTTTAAAAGTAAAAAGAAGATAAAAAACTGTCACTGAAGCTCTTAATAGTTAATATTACATTGACGAACTTGCATCGACACTAATTTTTTGGCAGAATAAGAAGAGATAAGTTGTTCTAATCTTGAAACTTGAACTGCCAATTACAACCATATCTCTAAATTTTTCTAATTTAAAAGAGCTTTGTTATATGTATATAGCTTACTTATAACCAAATTATAACAGAGATTGTAATTTGAATTTATCTTTGTAGAAAATACTATATGTTAGTTATATGTAAATTATTCTCGATTAGTCATTGAACAGTAGTCCCAAAGTTGAACCTTAAACTGTCTAGTTCAAGACTTTATTTTTATTTATTTAATAAATTATCTTATTTAAAATATTATTTAATATTATATTGTTTAATAATATTATATATTTAATTATTATAACATATTTGTTATTTTGCAAAACATCTATTCGTATACACTTTAAAATTTTTAATTTACTTAACTGATTTCTTTTAATTTTTTATAATTTCTTTTCAAAACATACTTTTAAAAAAATATATATTTATTTATTTTTACTAAAAGTATTTTCAAAGCTAAAGAAAATTAAAAATATAATTTTTAAAAATAAAGCATTTTCCCAAAACTCAATCTAAAATGGTCCGATGTTTGCTTCATTGCTAGCTATTAATTTACTATGTGTTCTACGGCTAAGTCAACAATCGATATTTGTTCTTTTTGATTGTTGAAGATGGAGACCAAGACGATTCCTGAATTGAAGCACTTAGAGTTCGTGAGGATGGCACATTGAGGTTCTCCAATTATATAATTCGTAATAACTCGATACTTAAAAGGTTATTTGTAATACAAACGTATTCCAATTATATAAATTGTAACAACTCAGTACCTTAAAAATTATTTGTAATACAAACGTACCCCAATTATGTAAATTGTAATAATTCAATACTTTAAAAATTATTTGTAACATAAATGTACTTTAACTTTTATTTTGTACCTAAATAATACTTATGTCTTAAACTATTAGAGCTCATTTAGCATTGTATTTGAAAAAAACGCTTTCGGAAAAAAAAAATTTGTATTTTTAATTTTTTTGAGTTTTGAAAATTATTTTTAGTAAATACAAATAAATAGATATTTTTTCCAGAAGCATATCTGAAAAAAACAATTCATAAAAATAAAAAAAATTTAGTCAATTAAATCAAAAAAAATTAAAAACCTGCTTTTGGAATATTCAACAGCACTTCCAAACACCTCTTAGTCTCTCTAACATGAGTATAACATGAAATATTCAAATAAATTTTAATAAAAATAAAATTAGTTATAATACCCAGTCAGTAAATTGAAATTTATCTGATGTGAATATTACATCAAATTTTATTTTTATTAAAATTTATCTGATGTAAATATTTTATATCACACTTATGTTAGGAAGACTAACAGTTAAAGATAGAAGTAGTATTTAGTTACAAAATAATTTTTGAGGTACTGAATTGTTACAATTTACATAATTGTGGTACTTTATATTATAAATAATTTTTTAGATATGGAGTTGTTACGAATTATATAATTGGAGTACTGTACGTGAAATTTATCTATATACTGATTTTCATCTAGAATCTCAAGTGTCTGATTAGTAACCTTTTTTTTTTTAATTTGAATCACCAAAATGGAATATTTTTTTAGAAGTAATGCTTTCGGTACATTTGAAAAGCAGGGTTTGAAATTCGAATTTTTTTTATAATAATATTGAATAAATTTAATCAACGGTATTTAAATTATATAAATTTTAATAATTTAAAATTTTAAAATTTATTTATAATATAAAATTACATTAATTTTTATTTTACAAATAAAATAATTTTTAAAAAATTGAATTATTAAAATTTGTAATTCCTATTTTATAATTTATCCTAATCATACTCTAACTAAATTTAACACGTGAAAAAAAGAGACCGCTCGCACATGGACCTTGTATTATTGTCATTATTATAGAATTGTATTGAATTGCCATAATTATCTCTCTTTTCCATCCTCAATTTCATTTATTGAATTGCCATAATTAACCATCCTGTCCATCCCGAATTTCATTTTTCTCCCCTCTATTCTGCCATTTTCTTACTTGACCCTTCGCATTATAAATAGAGGATCTCCACACTTGGCTCAATCATCCAAAGTCTTACTTATTCAGGTATCACACCTAACTTTGCCACAAATTAATATCATATTTCTGTTCAATATTATTATATCCATCTCTCCTATCCATTTTGTTCACTTTCTCACATACTGTTTTGTAATGCAATTAAGGATTCATACTCTTTTAGCAAGTTCTAACTTAGATCGTCTGATTATTAGAACTTCAAAATTTTGAATTTGAATTTTCAGACTATTTGTACAAAAAAGAAAAAAAAAATTATACTCTTCAACAGCAACAATTTATAAATAATTAATCCCAAATTGCTTGCATGATGTAAACAATATGCTCGTAGTTTTCGTTATAAGATTGATAATTAATGAGAATTTTTGACGTTATTTTACAGGTGAAAAAGAAAATGGAAGCAAAGGTGATGCTATGGACTTCGATGGCAGCATGCTTATGGTGGAGTGGCTCTTCTCTGTCCACCTCTCTCTTCTCTTCATTTCTACAAACTAAGGTTCATGAAGAGAGCGCTGCTTATCGCATTAGCGGTCCAAATGGGCATTGTGCGGATGTGAAAGATAACAGATACAATGATGGGAACCCCATAATCTTATGGCCCTGTAAAACGAACTCAGACCCTAATCAACTCTGGACATTTCACAGCGACGGCACCATTCGATCCAACGGTAAGTGCTTAACCACTTACGGATATGCTCAGAGTAACTATATCATGATTTACGACTGCAACACTGCTGCCAAAAATGCAACCATTTGGGAATTACGACACGATGGGGAAATCGTGAATCCGAGGAGTGGACTTGTGTTGACTGCAATCCCAGCAACTGTTGGCACCGAGCTGACGCTGGAGGTTAACGTATCTTCGTCCTTCCAAACTTGGCTGGTGGGCAACAACACACAGCCGAGAGTGGTCACCATCGTTGGGTATCAGAATCTATGTTTGCAAGCAACTGGGAAGGATGTGTGGATTACAACCTGTGACGAAAACAAGGCGGAACAACGTTGGCTTCAGTATTCGGATGGAACCATAAGGCCAGAGCAGAACCGAGATGGATGTCTTAGCTACGATAATCTTATTAATGCAAAGGTCATGGTTCTGTCTTGTTGGCTAGGTCCATCAAGCCAGAGATGGTTGTTCAACACCGATTCTGACACCATTTTGAATGCAAGAACCGGCTTGGTTTGGGATGTGAGGCAGTCTAAGCCAGATCTCAAGGATATAATAGTTTATCCTCCTACTGGAAATGCTAATCAGAGGTGGAAAGTAATAGATGTTGCTGAATAAATAGATAATCTAAAGTGGAAATATGGTAAATAAATAAATAATGATGGAAAACCAATTCAGAGGAGATAGTAACGTTGTTAATTCCATCATTAATTATGTATCTTAATTAATGTGCTTTAAGTATGGTCTTGTCTTTGGGTTAGCTAGTACCCAATGCTCAAGTGCGTTTGATGTAAGAAGCTATGCAGCTTGTGGTCCATACATAGATCTCCACTGCATCTATGAATAAAATTCAAGTACTCTAAATTAACATGTTACTCCTTCAAGGTATGATTGCTCTTGCTGTTTCGGAGCTGCCATTACCTGAAAGTACCAATATCGAATGTTCAAGTGTGTTTGATGAAAGAACCACAGAAAGCTATACCAGATGTTCGAGCTGAGCAAACAACACCCATCACAATGAAATTTTTCATTTTCCCACAGTTGAATAAAGTCTGAATAAATTTTGCTTGGTTTAGAATGCTCGCACGCATAGTGTTAAGACAACAAACTCAAATGCAAGGATGACAAAGAAATGCTAAGGATACACATGAATACAAACCAAAGCTTTGTCCAACATAAACACTCTTCATCTCTCAAATAATAGATAATGGGAAGCAATTGTACACATAAATGATAGATTGAAAAACAACAAAATGCTGTCGGTCTATTAATGGTCCTTACAGTAAAAGAAAAATGGTTATATTTCCCAAAAGCATTGCGTAACAGTGTGCTTCTTGGACATACAACTACCAAAATTCCCTCCATTCTTAACCTCCCTCCTTTTTCTGGTCTGCAAAGCAAGATCATCCTCATACAAATATGTGCGCCAAATCTAAATCTTAATATTTAAGTAATCTGGATCAAAGTGATGCAATCTCACGCACCCATCTTCACCTCCACTTGAAAAACTACACCACCAAAACGTAATAATGTAATTAGGCCATAAAACATTTAATGTTAATTTAACGCTTTTGATATCATGCAGGCAATGTAATGGTTCTACTTCAACATATAGGAAAATTTCGGTGTTGTATTCTTGTACTCTTTTCAATTGATATCAACTTATTTTTATGAAATATCATATCATAAAAGAGCATTCACACGAATCAAATAATGCAATTAAATATTTCCGTGGCATGTTTCACATCTACCAATCTTTTCTAAATGCAGTAACAAAATCCCCAAGAAGTTCCCTTTGTTAAACATGTTTACTAGAAAACTTGTAATAAAAAAAAAGCCAGGTATCTTAACATTGAAAAACAAATTTTCAAAATCTTCATGGCTCAAAAGTTCGACAGTTGCTGGATTATCATGCACGCATGAACGCACCTATTTACAAAGTTAACATGAAATGATAACAGGAAGCCACACCTTTTCCCATCAGTGTTGAAAGCCTAAGCATTTATAGGTCCAAAATGACATTTCACTCCTCCAATTTGTTCTTGAAGAATCTAAACATTGAAAAGCCAAGTAAATTCAAAAGGTTCCACATCAATGAACTTTTTACACACATATATAATGGGCTCAAAAAGGTTAACCTTGTCATAAAATTTGGCTTCAAACTTCCCAGCGCGGTGGTCAGTGGTTGTGACAGCTGAAACATCCTGACCACCTCCAAGAAGAACCTGCAGAAGCAAATGGCAATTATGTCCATGAAAAATTATGTGAAGAAATAGCAAAGAATTGCCACACATGAATATGAGACCTCCAATCAACTTATTCTGTCACATAAATTCATTCTCCACCTGCCAATTTTTTCCTTAATACAGGTCACTAACCAGTCAGCAAAAGGGAATGTATCCAGTATCCAAGACCTATCATATGGAACCTATGCGCTATTTGACAGTCAGTACCTGCAACCTCTTAGCCTCAGGCTGTGTCTCTTTTAATGCAAGATTCCTCATCAACCATCCCAAGAAATGGGATCCTAGAGACCTATGCAGGGTATGCTATGCACCTTTGCACTAATTGACATTCACTATGCCCTGAACCTGCAGCCTCCTGGCCTCAGGCCAAATTTCTTATTCATACATTATACAGGGATTGTCATCCACCATCACAAACCCAACTATGCAAAACATGTATAGAGAGACAAACTAATTAGCATTACCCTATTAGGAAGCATTATCATCATATTTATAGTCCGAAAAGAGCAAATATTTAGAGAACATAAAAATATGATGCCGCTCGGAGCACCTTGAGGCTTCCAAGCTTTAGGACCATTAATCATTTCTTATACAACCAAGAAAAATCTGATTTTGCTTGAAAAGCATATCTTAAACCACCTTAGACTGCCAACATTAAATCAATCTCAAATTATTATAGCATATAATCTTGAGACCATCTCAACTACAATACTTGTTCGTTCAAAAACACCTTTAAACCATCTAACTCTATCGTTACCTCTATCGTAAGCTCGTAACAACATCCTACTGCTATGAAAAGAATTCACTGAGAGAGTCATCAGGCTTATCACAATCTTTAACTGGATAGCATCGAAAGCACTAACTAGTATGCTTTTTCTAGAAAAGATTAAATCAAAAGACACATAAAAACAAAGAGGAAGATGGGCATGTGTTCAAAAAATTTTCACATTTCGTGATCAGCATCTAATTCTGCTAGTTATTTTGCTTTTGAGTAAGTAATTAAAAAACAAACAAATCCACTAGCAAAAGAACATCAGTAAAATAGTCAATAATTCATCTAAACTCACATGATCAAGGAGTGGAGACATTGTAACAGCATTGACTGGATGTTCTGTCGCATAAGTCTTGATGAGAGTCAATGTTCTGATGTTCCAAAGCCAAAAGTACCAGAATATCAATTAATATAAGAAGGGTCAATTTTAATCCAATAAAACTAAAAATAAAAATAAAAACAGCACGTAAAACAGTAAATAAAGGGGGAGCGCATTGTACCTTAGCAGACTTATCTAAAGAGCCAGTAATGAAGTGTGAACAATCTGAAGACTTTGAAAGTGATGTTATTGTCTTCTTCTGTCCTACTTCCTGATCTGGCTTTTTTAGAAGTTTTCCAGTCTGCAAGTTTGATAGAGATGCAAGACTTAAATAAATCAAAACTTCAAAAAAAAAAAACAGCAAATAAACATCATCAATGAAGAACAAATCCTTGAAGACAGGAGACCAATAATAAATTTAGAGTTCAAGGGTACTCACAAGGACCATAGTATATACATGCATATCTGCATGCACCATCAGCAAAGAAACTATTATCAAAATCATCTTATGCCCCCATATTGATGGTGCTACTTAATTTGGAACAGGAGCTCTTACAAGAGCCAGCAAACATCATACCATTCAAACTTTTGCTCTACAACTGATGTTGGAGAATTTAGGGCCGAACTTATCAGACTAACTTAATTTGCTTCAAGCCATATTTTTCCATCCACTTCGGTTGCAAGTAATAAAATAAGTTTCTACTGGTTTTCTATTTAATTTTTCAGGTGAACGTGTCTTGGTAACTTTGAATTCCCTGAGCATGAGGTGAATTTTAATATAGACTAATATTATCAACAATTTTAGTTTCGCACAAAAATTTCAGATTTTGACTGTCCCATAGAAACTCCAACATGTTATTGTAGCTACAACATAAGAAAAACCTCCATATTTCAGCATACTAGTTTTGCCTCTGCTATACCAAGTCCAGTAAAGTATCACTGAATTGTTTGGCTTTTTCCAAGAATCAACTAAAATTCAATTTTCTGTAGCTGTAGTAGATAAATTAAGGACATTGTTTTCTAGTCCTACGTCAACACAAAAGTACATATGAATAGGTAGTTACCTCAGAAGCCCATATGCGAACTACAGCATCTTCTCCGGCACTTATGACAGTCCTGTTCAGGGGTTCCCAGACAGCTCTGTTAATTCTTCCTTGAGGGCCCTTGAGATGGAGAACATATTCTCCAGTTTCTAAAAATAAAATTAACAAATGTAGATAAGTACGTAATTATAAATAAAAGCCTCCTAGCACAAACAATAAAGACCATGACATGATGCATGTAGCATCTAAATTACAACTCATCAATTTATACATACAAATGCAATGATACATGTATTTATCAGTGAATGATGTTTTGCGAATCACAATGGATGAATTAGAAGTAGAGATGGCAATTTTTTAATCAACCCAAACCCAAAACGACCTGAAATAGCCTGGATGGGTCAGCTCACGAGTCAACCCGTGGGACCTAAAAAGGAGCTTTTTTCCCCTTCTTTTAGTTCCCACGTGTAACTGTGTCTAGAACCTCCAAATCCAATGCATGAGAAACAAAAAGGTACTCAGCATGTATAATAAAGAATTAGATTATTTGTCCTCATACTAACATCAGAATAACGGGATTACAATCTCATCGTCATCACGCACACCTTGTCTTTTTTCTGTAAATAGAAAAATGCATACCCAGCAAAACTCAAAAAAGAGAGTGAATAGTAATGGCATATGCAGAAAGAACATAGACAGCTAGCAGATCTGGATTAGGATGCAACAGTAGCAGGTGAAATTTTTTAGAATAACAGCATAATGTGCAATGTCGACATTTAGAGTTTAAGAGCACTCACTAGAACCAGGGTATACACCTTGCATATCTGCATACACCATCAGCAAAGAAACTATTATCAGAATCATCTTATGCCCCCATATTGACAATGCAACTTGATTTGGAACAGGGGCTACTAAAAGAGCCAGCGAACATCATATCATTCAAACTTTTTAACTGATGATGGAGTATTTAGGGCAGATCTGCTTGGGTTGGGAGTAATAAAATTTTCATCTGGTTTCTATTTAATTTTTCCGGTGAAAGTATCTTGTTAACTTTGAGTTGAATTTTATTATAGACTAATATTATCAACAGTTTTTGTTTCGCACAAACAATGTCAGACTTTGCCTTTACTATGGAACCTCCAGCATATTATTGTAGCAACAACAAAAGTAAAACCTCAACAAAGTTCAGAATACCAGTTTTGCCTCTGCTATACCAAGTCCAGTATAGTACCACTGAATTGTTTGGCTTTTTCCAAGAATCAACTAAAATTCGACTTTATGTAACTGTAGTAGATAACTTGAGAACTTTATTTACCAGTCCTACTCCTACATCAAAACAAAAGTACGTATAAATGGGCAGTTACCTCAGAATCCCTTAGGCGAGCTGCGAGCATCTTCTCCTGTACTTAAGATAGTCCTGTTCAGGGGTCCCCAAACAGCTCTGTTAATTCTTTCTTGAGGGCCCTCAAGAATGAGAACAGATTCTTCAGATTCTAAAAATAGCATTAAAATTCAGACAAGTACATCATTACAAATAAAAGCCTTCTTTTGTAAACAACATAGACCATGACACGATGCATGTAGCATCTAAATTACAATTCATCAATTTATGCATACATATTTACAGATATTCATTCTGAATTCCTGCAAAAATTATTACATGAGTAGGAAAGGCAACAAGAATTTAAAGTGTAAAACTTTTGTATGTGGCATATAGGCCATAAATTAGAGCATATATAATTTATATTATTCTATAACAAGACAAAAGTGAGTATAATAAACACATACTTACAGGCCAAATTCGAAGTTGGCCAACTTAAAAGCACTAAACTGACAATGTCCGCAACAATGTACTCTCAAGCCAAAAAGGAAAGACTTGGAATGAACAACTTCTAATTATTGAACTATTATAAACATCCTCCACATTGGCTTCTTACTTTTTTCCCCCCCTTTTCTGGATATCCACAAACCCAAACAAGAATACCACATGAAATAAGTTTTCTTGCACGAAAAGAGAGAAAAAGATGACCTGAAAATCAGCAGATATACAAATCTCCTGTCGATGTTGGCTGTCACAATTAAATTTCTCAACATACAAACATCAGGTACTGGATGGCGGAATTTCATCTTCGATATATGCAACATGACCCATTCCATACAAGCTGCAGTAAATCTGTAAAATAGAAAAAGTTAAAAATGCATAGAGAATTCTTGTAAACGAGAGGTGTAGGTCTCAAAATAACTCAAGGGGGTTAACTGAGGTTTCAAGAATTTCTGAATGACTCACATTTCCTGAGTATTCTAATATTATGCTATTAGAATTTTAATGTCGACAGTTGATGATTTTTAAATATAAAATGAATTTTTTTTCTTTTAAAATAGAAATTTAAAACTAAAATAGTTTTTCTATCTCAACGATGTTTTTAATTAAATCACAACTTTTATTTAAAATAAAAACTTGCAATCTTACTTTGAGCACTTGAAGATTTATATAAAATAAAAACTTGAAATCTAACTTTAAGCACTTGGAGATTTATGCAAAACTAATTTTGTCAACCATTTTTCAATCAAAATCAGATTTGAAAGATATTAAGCAATCAAGAAAAAAAGATTTAAAGTTGAGATAGAGAAGAAGAGTTGAACACACTTGATTTATAGTAGTTCAGTTTTCTTAGCCTACATCTACTTCTCAAAATTCAATTTTGAAAGTTTTTCTCCACTAATAACTCTTTTAAAAGGCAAGAATTAAGCCAATTACAAGCTTAAACAGACCCAAACCTAAGCTCACCCTTACAACTACAAGTTTTTACAAAGTAAAACTTGACAAACATTTGATTAGCTTAATACCTAAGGTGCTAATCAACCCAAAACAAGTTTTATAGCTCTACTTAAAAACTTACAGCTCAAACACCCTTTAATCAAGCTCGAATTTGAGGATTACAGCAGAAATTAGGAGCCAAAGTGAATAAAATGTCAAATGTAAAGCTGAAGTGGAAGGAAAAACTTTAAGGTAAATGAAAAACGAATTTCCTTGATTGATCTTATATTTTCCAACAACCAAAATATCATTTCAACATGTATTTATAGTTTTTGAGCATAAAACTAACTAGTAGAGACAAAAAATTACTTTTACAAAATTAACCGTTATTTTTGTTTTTTAGCGCACATTGTCGATACACAATTAACATACTCCTAAAATACTAGGTATCTAATAGTTAAAAAAGAACATTTTAATTTAATACTTTTCTAACACTTTTAAGCTCATGTACATATGCTTTTCTTTTTTAATAATATTTGCCTTCAATCCATCTTGTAACTTTGAATCTGAAATTGAAACAATAAGGTGCCAAATTCTAATATCATGGTTTTATAATCATCAAAATTTAGGACTTAATCTAATGTAGCCTTTGAGCCAACAAGAGGCCATTCAGCACATAATGATGTCTGACGAAGTGCCAAATGGGTTATTTTGGTGTGAGGGTGAAAAGTTTTACAGAGATATCAAAGCAAGGCAAAAGAGAAGCACAGTAGCAAAGGAAGTGTAGAAACAGGAAGAAGAGATATCGAGTAGATTAAAACGACGGAATCAATTTCCCCTGAAGTAATCAATTTTTACCAATTTACTTTTTTTTTTCTTGAAAAGAAAAAACAGAACATAGAAGAAAAATTTGACGAAAGAATGATTTGGAAATGAGAAGAAGCAAACCTTTTCTATTTGGCGGTGTCTCCTCCATTAACGTATATAATTAGCGCCATGAACAGTAATCGCGGCGAGCGAGAACATCACTCTCTTTATAGTGGCCCTTTTAACAAGTGTCAGAGTAACTATTCACCTAAGTAAATGACAATAACAACTAGCGTTAAATTAAGGCTACACCTTAGTAAATGACAATAGTGTCCTTTAATTAGCATCAGAGCAACGCCACTCCTCCAACGGTAATAACTGTTAGCTTGGTAAGTAATAATAAATGACACAAGAATTTATGTTGACTTTCGACATCCAATGGTAGAATTAAGTTAAAATATTAGGCTTTGGACACAAACCTCCTTTTCGAAGAGATTTTTAACATATCATGTTTGAAACTCCAATTCTCTATTTTTTTTTTTTTTCCCTCTTTATGCTCTTTTTCCTATTTTCATTTTCTCTATACCACTATCAACTTCGTTCACCACCTAAATGATATATAATTATTATGAAATTCAAACAATTGGTTTTCTACGTCCTTTTCACTATAGTAACATTAAAGAGAAAATCATGCATCAGAATTGCCTCTTCAATTTTCCTATTTTTCAGCTTCCTTTTACAATTTTGACACTTAAAATGAATTTAGATGATTAAAAAAACTTAAACTAGACAGTTTGAGTTTTGGATACTACCGTTTGAGAGCTTATCAAGAAACGAAAAAATCGTATGTCAGGACTACTCTCTCCAGTTCTTCTATTTCCCTGTTTTTTTTTTCAAATCTAACACTGAAAGATGGACTCAAAAGGTAAAAAAATATTGGACTAGATAGTTTGAATTCCGAAAACCACCATTTGAGAGCTGAGAGGGAAACTAAAAATCGTGCATCAGGGCTATCGTCTATGTTTCTCCAATTTCCCAGGTTCTTTTATCAAATCTAATATAGAAATAGACTTAAAGGGTCAAAAAATCTTGAATTGGACAGTTTGAGCTTCAGCTACCGCTGTTTGAGAGCTGATTGGGATATGAAAAATTGCGTGTTAGGGCTGTCCTCTCTAGTTTTTCTATTTTTCGGCTTTCTTTCTCAAATTTAATACCAAAAATGGACTCAAAGGGTCAAAAAATATTGAACTGGACAGTTTGAATTTCGAAAACTACCATTTTGAGGGCTGATTAGGAAACGAAAATCACGCATCAGGGTTATGCTTTCTACTGCTTCTATTTTCCAACTTTCTTTCTCAAATCTAACACCAGAATGGACTCATAGGGTCGAAAACCTTAGATTTGACAGTTTGAGTTTCAGGAACCACTATTTAAGGGCTGATCAGGAACAATTTATTCGTTGCTATACATATAACCTATATATAGCTAACATATAATGTCTTCTACAAACATAAATCCAAACTGCATCATCTATTATAACTTGATTATATGTATGTTATATGTATACTATATGTATTGATATATATATATAACCCATATATAATCAACATATAGCAAACATATAACACTTCTAACTTATCTAAAACCTTGACATAGATCTAAATTAAATTTCCCTAATAAAGATTCAATGAAAAAGAAAACACAAAAAAAGGATTTTTGTTTTTTAACAGTTCGGAGAATGGAAGCGGAACTACCTTTTGGTTCTCTCCAAAAAAGAATTGAGTCTGTTTTATATTATTTTGTACTGTACAACTACTTTTTTGTGGGATCATTTTCTTGTGAGAGGTAATTAAAAGACATTCTAAAATGAATTGCTACCTATCTGTAGATCCCATCTATTATTATTAGAAAAAACAATTATTTACTTTTATAGTTTGATATAATATATTAGTACCCCTTGAGATTTGAAAAATATATGATTTGCCATCTATAGTTTATATAATGCACTAGTACCCCTAAGATTTGAAAAAAATATATAATATACTATTAAAAAAGAATATTCTCTTTTGCTCAGGGAGTATTAGTCTAGTAAATTAAATTTGCAGAGGGTATTAGTGCAATATATCAAAATTTCAGAGAGTAAATAATATAATTTTTAAATCGCAGGAGGTATTAGTGTATTATGTCAAACTATAAGAGACTAATCGTATATTTTTCAAACCTCAAGAAGTATTAATGAATTATGTCAAACTACTTAGGGCAAATAAAAATAATGATAATAATATTAATTATTATTATTATTATTATTATAAGGTGTATATATTGTGTTATAAATATAATAGTATTTTTGAATTTCAAAAGATTTATTATTATAATAATAATAATGATTATTATTATTATAAAATTAAAAGAAGTGTCTATATGAATTATATGATACTTATGTAAAATTAATATATGCATACTATATGTGTATAAAAAAATAACTTAAGTTATTTTTACTCTAGCTGTTTCAATCTAGGTTGAATGTATTTAATTGTAATTAGTTTAGGGTTTGAAAATAAAAAAATTAAAGTAAGTGCAATTTAAATTAGAAAAGGAGGAAACAGGTATAAAATAAGACATGCAAATAAATGACCTATATATAGATATAATCCATATATAGGAAACATATATAGTGAAAATTTGCTTATGACGTGAATAATGATATATTTAATTGTAGAAAATTGGTTTAAATTTAAGTACGGATTAAATTGGAAAGATGGAAGAACAAAGGATTAAAGTGAAAATTTGACATGATTAATATTAAATAAGAATAATTAAAATTATAAAGCTTACTTAAATTATTAATCATTATATGCATGTCTTTCACGTGGAGGATATGTACTAATTTAATCAGTTATCTATTTTCTCTACTTTTTCCCTTTTCTTTTGTCTGGTCATTACCAAATTAAACCCTTGAAACTCTTTTTCAATAAAGTCATTACTTTTCCCTTCTCTGTAAATTCACGACCTTGTTTAGACGATTACTTGGAAATGTTTGCTTCAGGTTCTGTTTGTGTGTTATCCTTTCCTGTTGTTCATTCTCTATACCTGCCTGCATCATATGCAGTTTAAGGAACTTGTGCATCATATGCCTGAAACAAAATATTAAAAGTAGAATCTATTCTAGAAAATATATTTACAAGTCCAGAGATAAGAATTTGTAGGAACTTGAATCTACCTCTAGACTTTCCCAAAGCTTTATTTGTTCTTTGATTCAGCAAACTATTTCTTTGCTTCATCATCCCTACAAGTATTCAGTTTTTGCAATAGAATATAGGAGCAGTATTTTGCTCTTATGGATTTTGGAAGAGTTACATCATTCTCCTTCTTGAATCCAGAATTCCAATTTTCTTTCTCTCCTTTATACGTCTCTATGTGCCTTAAGGCATAGTCTCCACAATCAGAATTTTTTCTGCTTGATTTCCATGGCATCTTGATTAATTTTCCAGCATATTTCGATAAATCTTTGCCTTGTTGGATTTTGTTTTCTGCCAAGTAAATTTTGAATGCTTCAAACTGTAATATAGAAAAAGTAATGAATGTTGAATACTAAGGAAGCTAGAAAGCACAAATAGTAATGTTATAGCTTCATTAGTAATGAACCTTCTGTTTATTACTAATGAACCTATGACTTAGATTCTAATGAACTTACAATTTGTAACAACTGAACTTACAAGAATTTTTAGGGAGCCCTTATATTTCTGATTATTTTAACGAATTGTTTATTGTAATAAATTTTTATTGTGTGGAATATTTTCTGCAATATTTTATTTTTAATTTAATATTCATATTTAATAGATTGTATAATTGTATCTCATGTTATGTAATGTATGCACATATAGACATGTTTAATTAATTATGTATTATCGTTTCGTATCATATAGCGCATATATATTTAAACATGTTTAATTAATTGTTTCATGTCGTGTTAACATTAATTTTAACTGTGTCGTGTTCGCATTTTAATTTTTGATATAATTAATTAATTGTATTGTATTTAGTACAATACGGTGAGACACGATATGCAGAAACTGTCATCACTATATGTATCTTATCATTTATAAAATATTATTATTTTTTATAATAAAATCTACTATTTTATAAAGAAAAATATATAGTGAACAATATATAAAAAATATTAGTAGTATTATTTTTATTTTTATCATATACATATATATATAGTCCCATAGAAATCTAAATTATAACAAAGAAAAAAAAAATTTAGTATTAAAAAAAGAATACGTGTGTGGTCACCATCTTGCTTTTTATAAGCTTTGAATAAATAAATAAAAAAAAAAACATTAGGGGGTTCATTCCTCCCTTAAGCACTCGAGTTCGAGTCCCGGAATCACAAAACAATCATTACGAGGATCGATAATGGCTATTTTTCTTTTATCAGCTTCTGAAAGTGCCCATTAAGTCATAACTATACACAAACGACAAAGAAAATTATGTCAAAACGTTTTCACGTGTGAATATCCTATACGTTTTCACAGTGAAATTTTCTTTTTGGTACAATAGGGAGCATGCATGTGTCCAATTGGATAATTTATTCAAAAGCCTTGTTAATTATTTCAGTGAGGAGGTCCTATTTGGCTTGTAGAATTGGAGTAATTTTTAGATAGATCATATATATTATGTTATTAGCAGATAAATTTTATTATAGGATTAATAATATGTATTTAATTATTTTATTTTGATTAATCGATGTAAAATTAAAAATAAAACAATTAAATATATGTTATTATGTAATTGAGTTAGTTTAATAAATTCGATATACGTAAAAATTTCTTATAAAATAGCTAAAAAATATAATAGCAAGTGGAATAATTATTCGATATTTTTAGTTTAAATTTAATCAAATAATAGCTATTTTATAGAATTATTATTCTTCAATTTTATGAAATTTATATTTTATAATAAAATAATGAATGACTATTCCACAACTTAAAAGACGAAAGTAAGAGGAGACTTACGAGAGTCCAAGGCTCTCCAATGTTCTTCGGTTTTGTTCAAAACAGAACCAACCGAATGCTCACTCCTAATAATAGATATGTTTGTAAAAATAGTTTGTTACTTTCCTGAGAAAGAATTTAATTAACCTCCAACAACTATTAATGAACATTTTCTTACTATATAATATTTTTATCCCTCTAATAAAGCAATAACGGTTTCGTCTCGACTATAATTTAAAGAATATCGCCTTCTACAACT
Source organism: Balakata baccata (assembly GCA_949630135.1). Lineage (NCBI taxonomy): Eukaryota > Viridiplantae > Streptophyta > Magnoliopsida > Malpighiales > Euphorbiaceae > Balakata > Balakata baccata. The sequence continues at coordinate 43,419 of CATIWF010078389.1, read as the reverse complement.
ATCTATTTTTTACCACCACATCACCACTTTCGTTATCGTCCATCCATCATTACCATCACTATTACCACTTATCCATCTTTACTTTTTCAAGTACCACAACCACAATCACTGTCACCAACACCACTATACTTATTAGTATATATTATATTAAATTATAATTTTATTTAAGAATAGGTCAATAATTTTATGTAAAAATAATTAATCTAAATTTATGAATCAAAATAAAGAATAATAACTATTTATAAATAGTTATTCTAAGAATATCTATTATATATTACTTAAAAATTAATTACAATTCTATTCTATAATATTTTATTTTATGAACTAAATATGTCCTTAGTTCAGTTTTTTTATATATACGCTCTTAACTTTTAAGGATAGATGTCTAGAGAAGAAAGATTTTGAATTTGAAACTCTCAATTCACCTTTGTGAATTATATGATGGGTTTAATTAAGAGAGAGCTACTACTATATAATAAGTGTTGAAAATAATTCACCCTCAGTTTCCTTCACAGTTCATCATCATTGTTCGGTTGTTCCTCATTCTAATCTCTTTAAAAATAAAATAAAATTACAATTAGCACATCTTCAAGATATATATGCATGATTATAGGCTCTAAAGAGGGGGAACAAAAAAGCAAAATAATCATTACACTAAAGAAAAACTCAGTAATAGGAGTAACTTTTTTTTCAAAGATTTCAAATTTCAACCCTACAGCTGCTCTTTTTTTCTTTTTAATTTGTTACCGAAATTAGTTCGAATTTTAAGACAGAATCATGTACGGGCAAAGAGAGGTATTGGACCCTTTAAATTTCTAAAATTTTATGAGCATATGAGTAAATTTGACATTACTTTTGAAAAATTATGATATGTCATTTTATTTTGAACCACCTTATGTATTCTTGTACTTTTTTTCCTTATTTTTTTTTTTATATCTGTAATATTCTTTCTTCATCAAATATCATGGGAAAAGTCAATTATTAAGAATTTTAGGTACATATTGCAAATTTTTTTTATAGTATTTGTTTTAATTTATTCAACTGTCAACTATTATGTCAATGGTTATGGAATAAATATTTCTTATTTTGTCTAAAATAAGAGAGTGAAAATTATTTATATTCAATTTTTTGTTTATTTTCATAACTATTTGATTATTTATTATGTAAAGACTTATATTTAATTGGAGTTTATGTGTAATTGTTGTTCAAAGCTATTTTGTTCATGAATTTTAATTTATTTTATATTATTTTAGATAAAACAATATCACTTATTGTTGAATCATCATCTTTGTTATTAAATGCATTTACTGTTATTCAAAAATCGTTAAAGTGAGATAATATTGATTTTATTAATATTGTCACTTAATTTTAAAGTGAGATAATATTGGTTTTATTAATATTGTCACTTAATTTTAATATTTTTCTAATTGGATTTCCTAACTAAAATTTTTGGCTCTGCCATTGATTCCAATTAATCCAAAATATACTGGATAAAACTTTGAAGGTGGCAAAATACTCCTTTATATATTTACCATATTTTTGTTATTTCTTGATAGTTTATCTTTTTTTTTCTTCTCTGAATCATTACGGCTCATTGGATAATCTAGATTAATTAGCACTAAAATGATTCAAGATCTCTTATTAAAGTTAAGTGATTTCTACCAATTTTTTATTCTATCCTTTAATATTCTAATTGAATTTAACACGTGAGAAAAATAGACAACTCATGCTGCCACATGCATGATTTATTACTGGTGATATTGTCATTATTACAATTGTATCGAATTGCCATAATTAAGTCTCTTTTCCATCCCGAATTTCATTTTTATGCATCTATTCTGCCATTTTTGCCATGATTAACCCTCTTTTCCATCCCGAATTTCATTTTTATCCTTCTATCCTGCCATTTTCTCACCACCCCTTCACATTATAAATAGAGGATCTCCACGCTTAGCACAACCATCCAAAGTTGGCTTTAAGTTATTCAGGTACCACACCTAACTTACCACAAACATCATATTTATGTTCATTATTATGCATCTTAAATTTTTCCCATCCACTTTGTTCACTTTCTCAGATACCGTTTTGTTCAATTAAAGATCCATACTTTTTAGCTTATACCAATAAATTTTAGTTTAATAATACCAGTTTGTTAATTAGAACCGTAAGATTTCAATTTCAGAATCTTCATATTCAACCCTTTGTACAAAAAAAAAAAAAATCCATACTCTTTAACAGCTACAATTAATAAATAATTAATCTAAACTCAAATTACTTGCATGATCATGTAAACAATAGGCTTATTGCTTTCGCTAATAAAGTGACAATGAGAATTTTGACGTTATTTTTATACAGGTGAAAGATGGAAGCAAAGGTGATGCTATGGACTTTGATGGCAGCATGCTTATGGTGGAGTGGCTCTACTCTGTCCGCCTCTCATTTTTATTCATTTCTACAAACCAAGGTTTATGAAGAGAGCGCTGCTTATCACATAAGCGGTCCAAATGGGCATTGTGCAGATGTGAAAGATAACAGATACAATGATGAGAACTCCATAATCTTATGGCCCTGTAAATCAGACCCTGATCAACTCTGGACATTTTACAGCGACTGCACCATTCGATCCAACGGTAAGTGCTTAACCACTTACAGATATGCTCAGAGTAACTATATCATGATTTACGACTGCAACACTGCTGCCAAAGATGCAACCATTTGGGAATTACGAGACGATGGAGAAATCTTGAATCCAAGGAGTGGACTTGTGTTGACTGCAATCACAGGAACTGTTGGCACCGAGCTGACTCTGGAGGTTAACGTATCTTCGTCCTCACAAATTTGGCTCGTGGGCAACAACACACAGCCGATTGTGGTCACCATCGTTGGGTATGCGAACCTATGTTTGCAAGCAATTGGGAAGGACGTGTGGATTACAACCTGTGAAGCAAACAACGCAGAACAACATCGGCTTTCGTATTCGGATGGAACCATACGACCAGAGCTGAACCGAGATGGATGCCTTAGCTATGATAATCTTATTAATGCAAAGGTCATGGTTCTATTATTCAAGATATTTTCAAGATATTTTCGATATATATCTGAAGTATTTTCAATAATTTTTAAGAAATTCTCAATGTATTTTTAAAATATTCTCGAGGTATTTTTGAAAAATTTTCAAAATATTTCTAATGTACATCTAAAGAATTTTCAATATATACCAAACCAAAATATATTTAATGTATTAAGAAAGATATTGAGGAATTTTCAAGAAATTTCCAAAATATTTCCAATGTACATCTAAATAATTTCTAAGATATACCAAACTAAAATATATTTAATGTATTAAGAAAGATATCGAACAAAGACATACTAAAAAATACTGAATGTGTACTTTTGGTGTATCATAAAATGACTTTATAAGTATAAATATTTTTATAATACTTTTAGACGGTTTTAATATTTTTGAAAAAATCTATTTGAACAAAGGCAATAATAAGAGAAGGCAGTGATTTCGGCCTCAGCAATTCATTTGGGCCACTAGATCCTTAATAGTAAAACTCAATCCTTAATAGTAAAACTCAACAATCAGAAATGATTTTTTTTAATACATATCATCTTGTAAAACAAAATTCCACAAATTTCTTCAATTTTCATTAAACCAAAAACAAACCTCTAATATTTTTTTCTTCTAAATACGGCCTCCCTTCCTCTATCTTCTCTTTCTTTCGTTTTCTTCTCTTTTTTTCTCAATATCTCTACCAATTCCAACCACCACTCAAACAACCTTCAATTTTTACAAAATTCGAACTATAATTAGTTTTTCACCTTCGCATCACTATAATGATATTAGTTTTTCAAAATTTGATCGGATTTATGGAAACGATGAGAAGAAAAATTAGTCGTCAGACTATCCTTCCTGTTTTTCCTATTTTTCGACTTCATTATTCAAATTTGAAAATGGAAATAGACTTATAGGGCCGTGAAATCCCATATTGAACTTTTTAAACTCCAAAAACTATTTGTTTGAGGGTGATTGGGGAACAATTTCCTCACTAAAAATAGATATGGACATTTTCAGTCACTTCCAAACTACAAAACTTGTCTTTTTGGACTCCTTGCATCCCAAGAAATATGTTAGTATCCTCCAACCATCACTACGCTATCGTTGAAATTTTTTCGATTAGTGGGGATGAGGCTCGTGTACGTTTAACCTACATATAACTATATAACTAACATATAACTAGGTGTGAGCATTCAGTCGATTCGATTTCAAATCGAATCTAACCGAACCAAAATATTTTAATTTGGTTTAGTTTTATCGATTTTGTTAATTAAATTTATATAAATTATAATTATTGTCATATTTTAACGAAATACCATCATTTTATTAATTATGATAAAATTAAACCAATTATCATAACTTTATCAATTATAATTAAATTATATAATTATAAATTACTACAAATTAACGTAAAATGTCATACCCTTCTACGCAACAGACTTAACTTTACTATGCAGGAAATGCTACCTAATTTTATCCGATCAAACCTATTAATTTATACCCAAATAAAATTATATCCTATCATTTAATATTTAATCATGTCAACCATGCATACTGAATCATATTATATAAAATGAATACTGATTTAATCCATAAATAATATAAAATAACCAATGTCCGAATCTAGAGCTACAATCCGTCTGCTTATTACATCCTATTAAAATCAAATAAACCAATTTAATTTAAAAAGTCTTTTCAATACTTCAACTCTATCCATAAATGAATTAATGATAAATAAAAGAAATGTATGATAATTGGGCTGACTCCGAGCTGAAAAAAAATCTGACTAGCACAGGCCCCTCCTCGTCAACCGAATCTACAGCTTTATGCCTGCATGTAGAAAAACTCACGCGTTAAGCTACTGAGAGTTTAGTGGTATATATAATCATATAAATTTTGGCAAACTGTCATACAATACATGGTATTCATGTTATCAATAGACAATTTAATTTCTTTAACCTCTGTCAATCTAATATCACATATATCAACAATCTTATAGAAAGGAAGGAACCGTACATGGAAAGTGGAAGTCATAACTGTAATGTGAAATATTTCATAATCTCAATTTAGATTAATTTGCCTAATTACTCAATACCTAAACTATTGGATATGGGTCATAAATAGAAGCGCTATCAGAACTTAAGCCACTTTATTCACCTATTGATATATTTCGAATGATCTATGTCCATATTTATGTTAAGTGCGCTCTTCAGAGTTTTGGCCAACTTAACCAAAGAAATAGAAGTTGCTAGCTAAAAGTGGACAAATGCACTCTCAAAAGCTTGAGCTACCTTACCATAATAATAATATATGAAAAATTCTATGTTACTGTAAAGAACCCTTAATGATATATTATCTATCTTATAACTAGTCTATGCATGAATAAAAGGATATTTAGTCATTTCATATTCCTATCATAAACATAATACACATGCTCTTATATAACATAGCACTAGTAACAAATTTTCTTTATCATGTATAATCATTGTACTTTCGCATGCATGAGTCTCATGAGTCCATCCAAAAATTTAATTTACATGCATTTAATTATCTCAACATGTAAATGGACCATAAAATTCATTTAATCTAATATATGCCTTCAATTCCATTAAACATATGCAACATACCTTTATTCATATTTATGCCGCGTAAATATTAGTTTAGTTAACATATCACATTTTGTCAATAAGCCATCAAAAATTCATGTATCCACAAAATAAATCTTTTATAGTGCCTAAAATCTGTTTGATGGGACATTTATAGAAGATTAAAGTCCAAAACGGTCTTTCTAAGAAGGAAAGAGACCCAATACGTAAATGCACAAATTTCTAGGCGGGCATCTTCATGTCTAATTTGTGATCTCTTTGTTTTTTTTTTATAATCTAATATATATATATATATATATATATATATATATATATATATATATATATATTCTTTTCTCTTCAATAAAAGTGCACTGCACGTTTCTTTCATTTCAACATATGTTTATTTATTTATTTTTTAAACCTTTATACATAATATAATACTTATTCAATTTACTTCACTTTCTTATCCTTTCATTTAATTAGTTACTTTTCTCACTAGCCCTTCGACTTCCAATAATTTCTAATTTAACTCCAAATTAATTTATTTCATTAAATTTTAATCCATTCACATTTTTACTCTTAAATTACTAAAGTACCCTCTATACTATATAAATTTTTAGATCCTGTTTCGTGGACGTTACATAAAATATCATAGATTATTATAAATTGATATAATCATTACTTCATCAACATCATAATTATTATAAAATTAATTTAATTACCATAATTTTATGAATTATTATAAATTCAAATTAATTATCACAATAAATTAGTATAAATTAAAATTACTTATTATAACTTTATTAATTACTCCCAATTAAAATTAGTTAATATACCATAAATAAAGCTAAAATATTATAAACTATAATTTTTTATCTAAAAAATATAATAGATCATTAAAAAACACATTATATATATATATATATAGAATTTCAGTCAATTCAGCTTAATCGGTTTTTAAATATTTAAAACTGAATGAACCAGATTTTAAATGGAGAACCAAACTGAATAGACCGAATAAAACAAAACTGAAATTTAGTTTGGTTCGATTTTGCACACTTTTACATATAACTATGTTATAACGTCTCAAATATTGTTGTACAATTAATTTTAAATTGGTTAAATTGACAAAAATATTTTGAACTTCGATTCTAAAAATAATATGTAACGTCTGACGATTTAGGCTCTGATCGTATGTGGTCATAATAAGGCATGCCAGTTTGACCGGAATGTAAATTTAGACATATTAAAAAATGATAAATTATAAGGAAAAATAAGTAAATATATTATTATTAGGGAATTAAAAGATTTGTGCAAGAATTAGAAAAAATCTAAAATCAGCCTATGGATAAAATCGGTATTATCGAATTTTTTGAGAAAAATTGTAAAAAGTAGAAAAGTTTGTGGTATAAGAAAAATTATCCATGATTAAGAATTAATTAAGTTAATGAACCAATAGAAAATTGAATTAAGTTTATTCCATGAGATCCACAAATTCTAACTTTAGTATAAAAATAAAAAATGGGTGGAAATTCATAACTTATCCACCAAAGTCATCTTCTTATTTTTCTTCTTCCCTCTTTGGCCTACCATTCCTCTTCCTCAAACTCATCATTTTTATTCAATTAAGCTTTTTAAAAAGAGGAAAATAAGAGTTTAGAGAGAGAAGCTAAATAAATAAGGAATTTTTTATTATAAGTGAGTAAGAGAGAAGGAAGAAAAAATAGCTAGGCTGGTAATGCTCATTTATCATGTTAATCAAATTATGAATTTTGTATATATTTATATTTTAAATATATTTAAAAGAAAAAAATATATAAGAGAATATTGAAAGTAAAGACAATAATAATAATAAAATATAAATATTTATCTTTGGCCAAATTTTCAAAATAGTTAGGCCAATGATGCTCACTTACTATGCTAATTAAGAATGAGATTTTTTTTAATTAAATGTAGGAAACTCTTGATATTTTATCAATTTAGATATTTTTGTTTAATTTAGTAAAAAAAATTGTTGACGTGTGTAAACTTTTAGACAAGTAGGCTTTTTTGTCAATATTATTACTATTGAAAAATTAATCTTATTTTGTCTGAATAAATAAAATACCTATAGAGTATTGATAAGTTAATTACTTAATCAATAAACAAAGATTTTTCTCAAAAAACTCAAATTATTATTAATTTTTTCTATCAAATTGACCGAAATATCTAAATTTTAAAAATATATATTATTTTTCATACAAATATCAAAATTTATTTATTTATTTTTTTAATAATTTAACCTTTTTAAATATTCAGCTTTGTACTGTATATATGGTGTGGCTGACCGTTAATGTTAATATTTTAATTAATTAATAATATAATGTGATAATAAATAAAATAATATAACAGATTAATAATATATTCAAATTAATTTTATTAATATTTTAATATCAAAATTTATATATTTATTTTTTTAATAATTTAATCTTTTTAAATATTCAGACCGTTAATGTTAATATTTTAATTAATTAATAATATAATATGATAATAAATAAAATAATATAACAGATTAATAATAGATTCAAATTAATTTTATTAATATTTTAATTAATATTAATAAAATTAATAGACAGATAATGTAAGAAAATGGTGAAGAAAAAAGATAAAAAAGGGAATGGTGATTGCTTGATTTGACATCTTACAGGGCCACTAGCATAAGGAAGATAAAAAAATTAAATTTAAATTTTAGTGGAGAAAATATCAGAAAATGTTGAGAAAAAAGAAGTTGATTTGACTCTTGTAGGACCACTTTCTTGGAAGTCATTCCTCTCTTGCCGTATATGTGTGACTTCCTCCTTAATCGGCATCTTTTTGCCATGGCTCACCGTTTGTGCGACGCACATAATTTTTTTTTTTGAGTCTATCCTAAACCCTATTTTTAAATAATAAATTGATACCCATTTAATTATTGGCTAAATGGTTCTTGTTACGCGGGAACTCATCCATGTGTCCATATCCATGCTCAGTGTATTTATATACATTTATTGAAAAAATATATATTTTATTTCAGCCAACCGTATGACATATGGAAATATTTTGACAAAAAATTAGAAAATTTATGTGATACATCTTGTATAATTTATATAGAATGTCTTAAAATTATTGAATTTTTAATTTTTAATTTCAATCACTCTTTATCAATAAATAAAATTAAAAATTAATAATCTAATAATTTTAAAATATCCAATGTAAATTATTCTAGATATCCGTAAGAATTTCTCAAAAAAAAACATCAGTGTCAAAATACGTCTATTCCTTTTCTTTTTATCAGCTTTGTACCAGTTTGAAGTGGATGCAAGCCAATCGTTATAAGTCATTATACACACACGACAAAGAAATCACTTCAAACGTTTTTCACATAATGAACAATCCTAAACGTTTTGACGTTGAAATTTTACGTAATTGTTCTGTCTGCAGGTACGAACTACTATTTTCTTTTTAAATATAATAGGGCATGTATGTGACTAATTGGATAATTAAAACAGATAAATTTATTTTAAAAAAACTAATTTAATTATATTAATTAATTAAATTAATTTTATTATTTTAATAATATAATTTATTAGTAAATAGTATTAATAATTTATTAATTAAAAATTTAATTTTATTAGGACTAGATAGTTATATTTTATATATAAAAAATCAGATAACTAATATAAAAATTAAATATAATTAATAATTATTAGTATTTAAATTAAATGTGACTTAATTACATATTGATAATTAAAAACTAACCAAAATTAATTTGTTTGACACGATTATTATTATTATTAATTTAATAATAACGAGTCAAATTATTAAAAATTATGTGTATCGCACGTGCATGATTAGAAATAGGAAAGATATACAAAATAATAGTAAAATGCTTCTATCTCTATTTATATATAACTCTTAATAATAGATAAATTAGTAGTTTACGAGGATGTACAAAATGATCGTAAAGTACTTACTAACTTTATTTTCTATATGACTCTTAATAATAAAGAAATTAGTAATCTTCATATGAGTTATAATACAAGTCCAATATCTAATAATCACATGTAATACACGTTAATGATTGTCTTAACTCTTAAGCAAATCATAACATATATAAAAGTAGAAATATGAAGAACAGACAAATAATTGTAAAATACTTACTACCTCTATTTTATATTTGATTATAATAATGGAAAAATTAGTAATTTGATAAAATTTGAGAGAAATATGCACTACTATAATTTACTGTGAATAAAACATCATAATAAGATAAAACAAATTAATAAAAAATTATATAAAAGCCGAATAGTGATTAATGACAAGTATAATATCCAACAATCAAGTGCAATACCTCTATTTTATATATAACTCTTAATATTTGAGATGAACATGCACTCACGTCCTAAATATAAGTAGCATTAGGACTTTATCTACGAATAATAGTTCTATTAATATTAAAATGGAGTTAGCTTATTAATACAATTGTGACATTATAACTCTATATTTAGCTCAAATATTAATTAGTTAATAAATATTTCAAATAAGGCGAAACAAATTAATATAAAAATAAAATGGTGATTAATGACGTGTCCAATATTATGTACAAAATACATATCTAATAATTATGTACAAAATACATTAATAAAAACTAGTATATATAAGTATCACCTGTAGTAGAATTAGCATTTATGCTCTCATTGTCATCCTACTAACAGTTGTCAACAACACCATCGCACCGTAAACGTACTGATTAAAGAGCCCCCGTTTCATATTTTAGTAGATAAAATAAATAAATGGCATAATCCATATGATTGACACTAGACAAAACTATTGGTATATAAGTTATATATACCATTTACTGTATACCTTTCAAATGTACAAAAAATGCATAATAAATTTTGATGATGTTTCTTAAATAAATTATTATTGGTTTAAAATAAATTATATTATTTTGAAATTGATGTTATTAGAATTATAAATTTTTATGATATTTCTTAAAGGGTTGTTCTGTCTTTCTAAAATAGTTTTTTTTTTTCAAAAAAATACGATGCCGTGTGACGGCAAAAATACATGGGACGGCAGAATGTGTTATGGGGCGAAATTGGTGCTGTTTGCCAGAGAAATTAGATTTGTAACATTCTTAATTTGATCTTAGGTAGGGAAATATGGTTTCCATTTGTCGTCTTTGTGTTTTTATCTCTTTTTTACTGTAGCAGCATACTTATTGCAGATATGCGCTGTTTACACTGATTCAACAGTTTCTATTCATGCAGATATGTTTGAAGTGTGGTTTGTTCTCGAAGCTTGCTCTTTTTTTATATAACCTCCACTTTCCTTACCCTTGGATGATTCCTCGAGAGTTTCAATATGTTAATAACACCGATGAGGCTCCACTTTTACTCATATTTTGTCATTAACTACAATATATAGGTTTAATAATTAATAATTAATTTCGTTTTTTAAAATATTGATAATTTATTATTATGAAGTATACATATTCAATTCCACTATATTTTTAAAAATAAAATTGATTATTTTAAGAGTTAAAAAAAATAAAGTTATTATATACCATAAAATTTAATTACTTTGCTAAAAAATACTTTTTATTAATAATTTAATGCATATTAACACTATAATAATAATAATAATAATAGTTAAAGCAATTAGAAAAAATTAAAAAAAATTGATATTTGGTTTTTTTATGATTAATAATAATTTTGAAATATTATTAATTTATTAGGTACAATCTTTTAATAAAAAAATATGACAGTATATCTCATTAATCAAAATTAATAAATTTTGGACTTTCCCATCTATGAGGTGGGGAATCAAATCATTCAAAAATAAAAAATTTTGATGAATGAAAAATTTTCCAAAATTCATTATTTTTAACATATTTTAAGTAGTTAAATAGTAAATTTATATAAATTCATAAATTATTTAAAATTTCTCATTTGAAATAGTAGCTCTAATGTAATACTTTTGTCATGGATTTAATTTAATAATATTCAATCCTTAAAGCCATTTATATTAATATGACTACACCAATTTTGACTACAAATGTCCTTTGTATATGTGTATATGTGCCATTAATTTAGGAAACCATTTCAGCTTGAATTGACAATTAAATTTAGTTTTATCAGTATTCATACATTTTATTAGTGTTCGGTATATAGTTTATCTTTTATTACCGTAAATTTATGAACCTTAATAATCACTTATGTGGAGAAATTAACTATTGCATGTTACGAATTATGTGTATTTGGCTATAAATAACATGTGATAATTTATATAATTGATTAAAAAAATAAGTTAACTAATAAAAGTGGGTGTGTAATTTTTTAATTGGTCAAGTGGAGTGGCTAATTCATAATTAAATTGATTAATTTGGTAAATATTTTATCAAGTCATCTCTCTTTTTTTTTTTTAATTTTTATTAATTGGCTTCTTAAACTTTAGTTTTTTTTAATTTAATATTTTCCTAAATTAAACACCAAATTAAATAATTTACTTCAACTACATCCCGAAGCATTGCAAGAATAACTTATTAGTTTGAATATAATATACAACACGTGAATGAAAAAAAAAATCGTATAACATAAAGCATGGTCCCATAGAAATCTAAAATTATAAAACAAAAAAAAAATATCAGTATTGAAACGAATACGTGTGAGGTTATCCTCTGCTTTTTATCAGCTTCGTGTTAAAAAAAAAAAAACAAAAAACATCAGTATCACAATACGTGTATTCTTTTTCTTTTATCAGTTTGAAGTTCGAAGTGGATGCATAACATCCTAAACGTTTTGACATGGAAATTTTACTTAATTGTTTTCTCTACAAGTACGAACTACTATTTTCTATTTTTTTTAAACTAGTTTTTTTTATTTAATTTTTTATGTTTTATTGAGCTAAATATATAGTTATAATGCCATAATAGTTTTAATAAATTAACTCTATTTAAATATTAATAGAACTATTATTCATAGATAAAATTCTAATACTATTAATATTTGGGATGAAACTGCATGTTTATCTCAAATATTAAGAGTTATAAAAAATAGAAGCATATTTGAACTCTTCATTAATCACTATTTAATTTTTATATATTTTTTTATTATTTTTCTTCATCTTGTTATTATATTTTATTTATAGCAAATTATAAGAGTGCATACTTATCTCAAATTTTATCAAATTACTAATTTGTGCATTATTAAGAACCATATACAAAATCGAGGTAGGCATTTTGCATGTTCCTTTATTTCCAATTATATATATATATATATATATATTATGATTTGATTAAGAGTTGAGTTAATGATTAACGTGTGTTGCATGTGATTATTAAATATTAGACTCATTATAACAAATCATATGAATATTACTAATTTGTCTATTATTAATAAGCATATATAAAATAAATGCAGTAAGTACTTTATAGACATTTTCTCTATCCCTCTACATTACTAATTTGTTCATTATTAAGAGTCATATATAAAATAAAGATAGTAAGTATTTTACAATCATTTTGCATATATCACCTATTCCCAATTATCCACGTGCGATGCACAAGATTTTTAATAATCGGACTCATCTTTATTAAATAATAATAATAATCTTGTCCAATAAATTAATTTCAGTTATTTTTAATTATCATGTAATGTCATATCTGCAATATAAACTCTGACCGTATACGTGTATTGCTGTCGTTTATACCGCAGCATGGAAGCGTACCGACCAGGATCTAAATACGGAGATATGAGTGTGAGAAATCTAATTTAATATCATAATATGATACTTAATATGAATATTGAGTTGGTTTGATGAAACATTGCGATTTCGTATTATATACATAAATCAAGGCAACAGACTTAATCGAGAATACAGGGTTGCCTAGTGTAAAAATTTGAGTTAACCATACCATAATAGGGAGAATAATATTTTAAGCTCATAAGTGAAGTTATATGAAGATATTTTGAGATTAAGAGTTCCAATTTACGAAAAATACTGTTCTCGGTGTATATTTACAGTCTGATCTTCTGACCGGGAGTTAGAGACACGAATTTACTATCGCAGTGATGCCAAAATGACAACAATTGAATTCTAAGATTTTTAAAACTGATAATTTAGGAATCAGACTTCAGATAAATTTTTACGGGCATAATTTAGAAAATGAACTAAATTGCAAAAACGTAATTTGTGCACTGGTGGTCATTTTGTAAAATTGGAAAGACAATTCCAAAGAGAATTTTTTTGAGAATATTAGTATGTTTAATTTGAGGAGATAAGGTCATTTGGGATATAGAATTTAAGAAAATAAATGTGCTCAAGTACTAAATTGAAAATTTTGGAAAGTTAGTAAAACAAATCCAAATCCAAAGTTTATTTTGGATTAATTTGGATAGAATCCAAAATATCTTTTTGATTAATTTTAATTAACTAATAGGAGCAAGAATTAAATTTAATTAATATTAATTAAGCACTAATTAATTATAAAAAGTAAAAAAAATGACAAAAATTCAACCAAATCAATTAAAAAAAAAAAAGCTCATCACCTTCTCATTCATTTGCGAGAGAAAATGAAAGAAATCAAGGAAAGGCTGTGGTGGTTGTTTTGGTCGTGAGAGAAAATATTTTTGGAGAAAAATTACATATTGGCCAAAAATTTCAAGAAAATTAGAGGTGAGATTTTCTTCACTTCTCTTTCAAATTTCCATAGATTTAAGTTGATTTGAATGATTGTTACGAATGAATTTTGGTTTGATGGTGTATTTGATGTTGAATTTATAAAAAGGAAGAATTAAGGTTTGTAAAAAAAATTATAGAAAAATTAAATAAAAATAGACAATAAGTAGAATGAGACTTGGGAAAGAAAGATATGGTAAAAAATTGATGAAAATAATTTTTAGGAATTTTTAGAAATTTTCATAATTATGGCTGAATTTTTGAAAAAATATTTTGAAGGATTTGTGACATAAAATGATGAAAATAGAGTTAAATTGAGTGTTTGAAAGTGGAATATAATTTTTGGAATAGATAAAATATTTAATAAAATTTTTGGATTTTTGGCCTAATTGTTGAAAAAAATTATTGGAAATTATTGAATATTATTTTGGTAAAGTTGGTGTTGGAAAATACAAAAAAATTGGTTAACATGACTATAGAAATTTATATAGAATTTTTAAAGCATTTATTGAATTAATATGAATTTTTGAGTGGAAAAAATGAATTCTTGGAGAAAGGAAAAATGAAAGTAAAAGGAGAAAAATAGTTTGGATGAAGAAAAATAAAGAAAATAAAATGTTTATAAAAATAAAAAAAATATTGGAAAATTTTAGTTGCACCGGAAAGCGTGTTAGATGGCCGAAATTTCAAATTATGCGTTAAATGCATGTAATGAAAAAAAAAATATTGATATGAGATTTTGATATATAAAAAAGCGGAAAGTTTTGAGAAGTTTTATTTTCAATAGAATATATGTTAAAGATATCTCTATAATTAATTATAAATTATTGTTGTTCATACGCATTTACGAGACCGGTGCCGAAGGAAGACTAGGAAAAGGAGTCGGTAGATATCGACATGTGAAAGTAGAGGTCTATGCAATTATTTATAATTGTAGCTATTAAATGTTTAAATTATAATTTTAATTAAATTTTGATTTAAATGAATTTATATGATAATATGAAATTGAGAAATAATTATTTACGGCATAATATATATATATATATATATATATATATATATTTTGTGTCTTTATTTACTTGAATGATAAAATAGTTTAAAATATTATGAAAATTTATATTTGACAAGATTTTGATATTTTAGCCAATATATTAGCATAGCTAGGATTATTGGCCTAGTGGGTTTCCTATTACCATATGTTATACTTTACAGTCTGATGAGTTTTCTATGGTCGTATGATACATATATTCGATTTGGTGGGTTTTCTGGAATCGTGTGATATAATTTATTCACAATATTTTTTCTGATCAAGTGGGTTTTCTGGAATCATATGATATGTACCTATCGTTTCCCTGTGATTAGCCTATGATGATTTAATATATAGGTATGACCAAAAAAAGTTATGAGTTTACGATATTAATGAATGATTTTGTATTTCTATTTTCTATAAATGACTGTAATTATAAATTATTGTACCACTGAATTGTAAAACTCAGTATGAGAATTTGTTTTTATCTAGAGCAGGTTTAAAGTGAAGATGAAGCCACAAGCATTATAAATATGAAGTCGCTGATAGTAGACCCCACAATATGCAGCCGAATAGTAGTGGAAGTCATTCCGAGCTGGTTGATATTTTCTTTTGTACTTTGTTATTATAACATTAGTGATGTAAATAAAAAAAATTTAAATATTCATATACGTAAGAGTATAAGTAGAGAGCGAATTCAGAATTATGTTGTATATATTCTTGTTTAATATCTCTTTTTACTTAAAAAAATGTTATAGTATTTTATATAATAGTTTAAATATTTTAGTATCGGTTTTATAAACCGTAACACTAATTATAAGTCTGGAATACGACGGTGTATACAGAAAGGTAATAGATGTTACATATAATTAAGTCATATTTAATTTAAATACTAATAATTATTAATTATATTTGATCTTTATATTTTATATAAAAGTAAATTATATTATTGAACTGTATAAAAATTATTAAAAAATTATAATTTCTGAAATAATTTATAAAAATTGTATTCAGTATTTTAAAATTTATGTTATACATTATATGCATAATTGTAATTTAGTTTAAACTTATAATTATATAAATTTAATATGTCAGGAAAAATAATTATTGTGCTATTGTTATTTTTTTATTAAATTATTTTTTTAATGTTAGTTATCTAATTTTTTTATATATAAAATATAATTACCTAGTACTAATAGAATTGAATTTCTATTTATTCACTAATAAATTAAATTATTAAATAACAAAAGTAACAAAATTAACTAATAAAATCATATTGGCTTTTTGATAAATTTATTTGTCTATTTATTTCCATTTTTTTATTGACATATATTGCACATGATTATTAAATATTTAACTCATCATTAGTCGCCATTTAGTTTTTATATAATTTTTTCTATTAATTTATTTTGTCTTATTTGAAATGTTAATTAACTAATTAACGTTTAAGTTAAATTTAGAATTATAATGTCACACCAGTATTAATAAGTTAACTTCATTTCAATATTAATAGAGATCTTATTCACTAATAAAGTCCTAATGTCACTAACATATTAGTCACCATTTAGTTTTTATATAATTTTTTATATTAATTTGTTTTGTCTTATTTGAAATGTTAATTAACTAATTAATGCTTAAGGTAAATTTGAGTTATAATGTCACAACAATATTAATAAGCTAACTTCATTTCAATATTAATACAGCTCTTGTTCATTAATAAAGTTCTAATGTCACTAACATTTGGGATGATGACGCATGTTTATCTCAAATATTAAGAGACATATGTAAAATAGAGGTAGTCATTTTAATATTTATAAAACACTTGTTCATAAATTACTAATTTATTAATTATTAAGAATCATATATAAAATAAAAGTAATAAGTACTTTACGATCATTTTGTTTGTCCTCTATTTCCACTTTTATATATATTATGATGATTATGATAATCACATTATAGATCTTTAACGTGCATTACACATTATTATTAGATATTTATTTTGTCTATTATTAAGAATCATATATTAAATACAAATAGTAAATATTTTACGGTCATTTTGTATGTCCCTCTATTTACAATTATCCACGTGTGATGCATGTGATTTTTAATAATTGGACTCATTATTATTAAATAAATAATAATAATAGTGTCGGGCAAATTAACTTTATTTACTTTAATTAAGTCACATTTAATTTAAATATTAATGGTGGTTAACTATATTTAATTCTTATATTTTATATAAAAATAAATTATATTATATTATATACTTAAATTTTAAAAACTTAATTCGCTATGTATATAATTAAAATAAATTAATTACTGAACTATATAAATGTTATTAAAAATTATAATTTCTCAAATAACTTATAATAATTGTACTTATTTTTTCATGTTATACATACATTCAGCAAAAATAATTTTTGTTGTATTTTGAATGACGTGTTATCATTATTTTTTTTACAGTGCTTCCTAATATTTTTTAATTAAATTATTTTTTTTATTTTTAATATTAGTGATCTGATTTTTTTTATTTTTTTTATTTTTAATATCTATCCTAAACCCTATTTTAAATAATAAATTGATACCTATTTAATTATTGGCTAAATGGTTCTTGTTACGCGGGAACTCATCCATGTGTCCATATGCATGCTCAGTGTATTTATATACATTTATTGAAAAAATATATTTTTTATTTTAGCCAATCATATGACATATGAATATATTTTGACAAAAAATAGAAAATTTACGGAGTACATTCAGTATAATTTATACCGAATATCTTAAAATTATTGAATTATCAATTTTTAATTTCAACCACTAATTATCAGAAATTAAAAATTAATAATATAATAATTTTAAAATACTTTGTATAAATTACACGATGTATACCTTACAATTCTTTAAAAAAAAAAAACATCAGTGTCAAAATACGTCTATTCTTTTTCTTTTTATCAGCTTTGTACCAGTTTGAAGTGGATGTAAGCCAATCGTTATAAGTCATTATACACACACGACAAAGAAATCACTTCAAACATTTTTCACATAATGAACGTTTTGACGTTGAAATTTTACCTAATTTTTCTGTCTACAAGTACGAACTACTATTTTCTTTTTAAATATAATAGAGCATGTATGTGACCAATTGGATAATTAGAACAGATAAATTTATTTTACAAACACTAATTTAATTGTCTTAATTAATTAAATTAATTTTATTATTTTAATAATATAATTTATTAGTAAATAATATTAATAATTTATTAATTAGAAATTTAATTTTATTAGGACTAGGTAGTTATATTTTATATATAAAAAATCAGATAATTAATATAAAAATTAAATATAATTAATAATTATTAGTATTTAAATTAAATATGACTTAATTATAAATTGATAATTAAAAACTAACCAAAATTAATTTGTTGGACAATATTATTATTATTATCAATAATTTAATAATAATGAGTCAAATTATTAAAAATTATGTGTATCGCACGTACATGATTAGAAATAGGAAAAACAGATAAAATGATAATAAAATATTTCTATCTCTATTTATATATAACTCTTAAAAATAGATAAATTAGTAGTTTATGAGGATCTAACTTTATTTTCTATATGACTCTTAATAATAAAGAAATTAGTAATCTTCATATGAGTTATAATACAAGTCCAATATCTAATAATCACGTACAATATATGTTAATAATTGTCTTAACTCTTAGACAAATTATAACATATATAAAAGTAAAAATAGGAAGAACAGATAAAATAATAATAAGTACTTATTATCTCTATTTTATATTTGATTATAATAATAGAAAAATTAGTAATTTGATAGAATTTGAGAGAAATATACACTCCTATAATTTACTGTGAATAAAACATCATAATAAGATAAAACAAATTAATAAAAAATTATATAAAAACCGAATAGTGATTAATGACAAGTATAATATCTAACAATCAAGTGCAATACCTCTATTTTATATATAACTCTTAATATTTGAGAGAAGAGGGAGGGTCATGTGCAGCTGCGGATCAATAAATTTTTTAGTGGAATGCAAATTTATAAAACAAAAAAAAAATTAAATAAAATTTTAAATTACAATCTATTAATACGAAGAAAATAAATTAAAAAAAATTACAATAGTTTTTGATGAACTCTCATATTTTAAAAATGATTTATAATATCATCATGGTTAACATTTAAAAATAAATTTTTTACTACAAAAGTGTTAAATCACTATAATAAATAATATTAATCACAATATAAATATTAAAATTATAAACTAAAAGTACAAAATTATGAAATAAGTAAAAAAAAAATTAGAAATATATATACTTGATGTCTAAAATCTGATTAAAACACCGATAAATTTAATATTTGAGATACAATTTTACACATTCATATTTTTTTATTATTATATATAAAAAGAATATTTTAATTTTTTTGATATTTACTACCCTGTTATAGCATGTAGATCCGCCATTGGTCATGTGAGAGAGAGTGGAGGCAGAATCAGTCTGATTGATGGCTGGCTGCTGGATACTGTGAACAGTCGCCGGAGGCGCGATGGCAAGAGTGGTACTGTGGGAGTGACAGAAACAATAGTTGACTAACATATTCTTTTCTATATATTATAATTTGGGCAAATAACACCCTTTGAAATTTTGTTAAATATAAATATATACAAAGTATTTCCGGTTTGATTTAATATATTATCTAAGTTATTTTGTTTATTTGTCTCTCATTTTTTATTTTATAAAATACTAAAAAAAATTTATGTAATCAACTTCATATAAAAATTACTATTTTTAATGTATTTTTTTACATTAACAAAATGTCAAATTTATTAAAAAATATAAATAAAGAATTTTTGATATTTTATAGTTAGACTAATATAATATTCTATTTGATTAACAAAATATTCTAATAGATGATATTTTTAGTTAATTGAACCAAATCTAAGAGTTTTTATAATGTATTTTTAAAAATAAAAGGACCAATTAATATATTCAATCAAACATCATAAATTTATATAAATAACATATGATAATTTATATAATTGATTACAAAAAAAATAAGTGAACTAATAAAAGTGAGTGTGTAATTTTTTAATAGGTTAAGTGGAGTGGCTAATGCATAATTAAATTGATTAATTTGGTAAATATTTTATCAAGTCCTCTTTTTTTTAAAAAAAATTTATTAATTGGCTTCTTAAACTTTTGTTCTTTTTAATTTAATATTTTTCTAAATTAAGCACCAAATTAAATAATTTACTTCAACTACATCCCGAAGCATTGCAAGAATAACTTATTAGTTTGAATATAATATACAACACGTGAATGAAAAAAAAAAAAAAATCGTATAACATAAAGCATGGTCCCATAGAAATCTAAAATTATAAAACAAAAAAAAAATATATAAGTATTGAAACGAATACGTGTGAGGTTATCCTCTGCTTTTTATCAGCTTCGTGTTAAAAAAAAAAAACAAAAAACATCAGGATCACAATACGTGTACTCTTTTTCTTTTATCAGTTTGATTGTACCAGTTTGAAGTTCCAAGTGCATGCATGCCAATCATTATAAGTCATTATGGAATAAACATCCTAAACGTTTTGACATGGAAATTTTACCTAATTGTTTTCTCTGCGTGTTTTTATCTCTTTTTACTGTAGCAGCATACTTATTGCAGATATGCGCCGTTTACACTGATTTCAACAGTTTCTATTCATGCAGATATGTTTCAAGTGTGGTTTGTTCTCGAAGCTTGCTCTGTCAACAAGACTTTCAGGTGGCATAATTTCGTCAATACGATCTCTCCGATCAGGAGCCTAACCATGTCCGTGGCCCCACAGCCCTCCTTGCCGACAGTGGCCTCAGTACTGTTATTTCTAAAACTAATGTCTCTATTAAATTCCACGACCTTCTATCTTGGCAAGTTGCAAAATCACGGCACTGATCTTGATTGTGGCTTGAACAAATTCTGATTTTCGGTCTGTTCAAAAGTTAAAGAGTACTGGTTTTATTTTTATTTGCTTAAATTTATAAATTTGGGTTATTTATTTCTTGGTTTTGCTTATTTTGGCTTAAATTTGACTCAATTTTAATTTTGTGTTTATGAGATTGATTCCTGCAATGGTGAAGATTGGAGAATGGCTTCAATGAATTTGTGGGTCTATTGATACAGTCAAGGATCATGATTTTGCTGACAAAGGACGGGGTTTCGTTGATCGTAACTTTCAAGCTCCTGGATTTCAACTTTCAAGTAAATAGTTATGGAGATATCGAGGTTTGCTTGAAATTTTTTAGTGAGATGGAGAACTGGTGGGCAATTGGAGGATAGGTGTCAACTATCGATGATTTGGTGGAGCTGCCTGAGGTTTTCTAGTGAAATTGGGGGTATAGTGAATGAGACATGAATATAATAAGAAATAAAGAAAATAAAATATTTAAACTTGGGTTTAGTTTGAAGCTAAAATTTATAATTTTCGTGTATTTTTTTTTTCTTTGAAATGATGGGTTTGTTTGGACAAAAAATGAATTTAGTTTTTATTTTTGTTCGTCTTACTATCCAAACATTATAATACCTGTAGCCGCATTTTGGGCATCAATTTTATCTTTTGAACATAAAAGAGAAAGGAGTATGATTGGAATTTGGCTCCTTACCTTGGATGATTCCTCGAGAGTTTCAATATGTTAATAACACCGATGAGGCTCCACTAATACTCATATTTTATCATTAACTACAATATATAGATTTAATAATTACTAATTAATTTTATTTTTAAAATATTGATAATTTATTATTCATTAAGTATATACATTCAATTCCGCTATATTTTTAAAAATAAAATTAATTATTTTAAGAGTTAAAAAAATAAAGTTATTATACACCATAAAATTTAATTACTTTGCTAAAAAATACTTTTTATTAATAATTTAATGCATCTCTAATAATAATAATAATAATAATAATAATAATAAAAGTTAAAGCAATTAGAAAAAATTAAAAGAAAATTGATATTTGGTTTTTTTATGATTAATGATAATTTTGAAATATTATTAATTTATTAGGTATAATTTTTTAATAAAAAAATATGACAATATATCTCATCAATCAAAATCAATGGATTTTATATTTTTCTATTTATGAAGTGGGAAATCAAATCATTAAAAAATGAAGGATTTTGATAAATAGAAAATTTTCCAAAATTCATAAATTTTGATATTTTATATGTAGTCAAACAGTAAATTTGATATAAATCTATAAATTATTCAAAATTTTTTCATTTGAAATTCCTTTATCCAAACGTAGCTCTAATGTAATATTTTGTCATGGATTTAATTTAATAATATTCAATCCTTAAAGCCATTTATATTAATATGACTACACCAATTTTGACTACAAATGTCCTTTATATATGTGTATATGTGCCATTAATTTAGGAAACCATTTCAGCTTGAATTGACAATTAAATTTAGTTTTATCAGTATTCATACATTTTATAAGTGTTTGGTATATAGTTTATCTTTTATTACCGTAAATTTATGAACCTTAATAATCACTTATGTGGAGAAATTAACTATTGCGATGCCCGAGATTTTTAATAATTGAACTCATCTTTATTAAAAAATAATAATAATAATTTTATCCAATAAATTAATTTCAGTTATTTTTAATTATTATGTAATGTCACGTCTGCAATATAGACTCTGACTATATATACGTATTGATGTCGTTTATACTGCAGTACAGAGGCATGCTAACCAGAATCTAAATACGGATATATGAGTGTGAGAAATCTAATTTAATATCATAATATGATGCTTAATATGAATATTGAGTTGGTTTGACGAAACATTGCGATTTCGTATTATGATCAAGATAACAGACTTAGTCAAGAATACAGGGTTTTTGCCTAGCATGAAATTTGAATTAAGCATATCATAATGAAGAAAATAATATTTTAAAATCATAGGTAAAGTTATATGGAGATATTTTGAGGTTAAGAGTTCCAATTTACGGAAAATAATGTTCTCGATGTATCTTTTACCAGTTTGAAGTTCGAAGTGGATGCATGCCAATCATTATAAGTCATTACGAATAAACATCCTAAACGTTTTGACATGGAAATTTTACCTAATTGTTTTCTCTACAAGCACGAACTACTATTTTCTATTTCTTTTTTTTAAACTAGTTTTTTTATTTAATTCTTTCGTCTTATTTGAATGTTGATTAACTAATTAATATTTGAGCTAAATATATAATTATAATGTTATAATAGTTTTAATAAACCAACTATATTTCAATATTAATATAACTATTATTCATTAATAAAATCCTAATACTACTACTATTTGGGATAAAGTCGCATGATTATCTTAAATATTAAGAGTTATAAAAAATAGAAACATATTTGAATTCGTCATTAATCATCATTCAATTTTTATATATTTTTTTATTATTTTGTTTTGTGTTGTTATTATATTTTATTCATAACGAATTATAGGAGTACATATTTATTTCAAATTTTATCAAATTACTAATTTGTGTATTATTAAGAATCATATATCAAACTAGAGATAGTAAATAATTTACGGTCATTTTGTATATTTTTCTATTCCCACTTTTATGTATGTTATAATTTAATTAAGAGTTGAGTCAATCGTTAACGTGTGTTGCACGTTATTATTAGATATTAGACTCGTATTATAACAAATCATATGAATATTACTAATTTGTTCATTATTAAAAGTTATATAAAATAAAGGCAGTAAGTACTTGACGAATATTTTGTCCATATCCTAAATTACTAATTTGTCTATTATTAAGAGTTATATATAAAATAGAAACAGTAAATATTTTATGGTCATTTTTTCTGTCCCTCTATTCCTAATCATCAACGTGCGATATACGTGATTTTTAATAATTGGATTAATAATAATAATAATAATCTAATCCTATAAATTAATTTTAGTTATTTTTAATTATCATATAATTAAGTCATATTTAATTTAAATACTAATGATTGTTAATTATATTTGATTTTTATATTTTATATAAAAATAAATTATATCATACTATGCATTTAAACTTCAAAAACTTAACTCATTATGTATATGATTAAAATAAATTAATTATTGAACCATATAAAAATTATTAAAAAATTATAACTTCTGAAATAATTTATAAGAATTATACTCAGTATTTTGAAATTTATGTTATACAGCACATGTATAGTTATAATTTAGTTTAAACTTATAATTATATAAATTCAATATATGAGTAAAAATAATTATTGTGCTGTCGTTATTTTTTTATTAAATTATTATTATTTTAATGTTAGTTATTTAATTTTTTTTATATATAAAACATAATCACATAGTATTAATAGAATTGAATTTCTAATTATTCACTAATAAATTAAACTATTAAATAATAAAAGTAACCAAATTAACTAATAAAATCATACTGGCGTTTCAATAAATTTGTATACTCTCTTATTTTCATTTTTATATATATTAGTTTTTTTATTAACATGTCTTGCATGTGATTATTAAATATTGGATTCGTTATTAGTCGCCATATGATTTTTATATAATTTTTTTATTTATTTGTTTCGTCTTATTTGAAATGTTAATTAATTAATTAATTAAGCTAAATTTAGAGTTATAATATCATAACAGTGTTAATAAGGTAACTCCATGTCAATATTAATAAAACTTTTATTCATAGATAAACTCTTAATATCACTAATATCTAGGATGAGAGTGCATGTTTATCTCAAATATTAAAAGTCATATATAAAATAGAGATAATCATTTCAATATTTATAAAACTCTTGCTCATAAATTACTAATTTATCAATTATTAAGAGTCATATATAAAATAAATGTAATAAGTATTTTACGGTCATTTTGTTTATTTCTCTATTTCCACTTTTATATATATTATGATGATTATGATAATTATATTATAGATCTTTAACGTAGGTTGCATATTATTATTATATATTTGATTTATCTATTATTAAAAATTATATATAAAAAAGATGCTGTAAATATTTTACAGTCATTTTAAATTTTTTCCTTATTCGCAATTATCCATATGCAATGCACATGATTTTTAATAATTGCACTCATCATTATTAAATAAATAATAACAATATTGTCAAGCAAATTAATTTTATTTACTTTTAATTATCATGTAATTAAGTCACATTTAATTTAAATACTAATGTTGGTTAATTATATTTGACTCTTATATTTTATATAAAAATAAATTATATTATACAGTACTTAAATTTTAAAAACTTAATTCGCTATGTATATGATTAAAGTAAATTAATTATTGAACTATATAAATATTCTTAAGAAATTATCACTTCTCAAATAACTTATAAGAATTATACTTAATATTTGATCTTATACGTACATTACTTGAATGATTGTAATTTAGTTTAAACTTACCATTATATAAATTCAGTATATCAATAAAAATAATTTTTTTTTGTATTTTGAATGACAATATATTATCATTATTTTTTTTACAGTGCATTCCTAATATTTTTTATTAAATTATTTTTTCTTTCTTTTTAATATTAATTATATGATTTTTTTATATATAGATCCTAATATAATTGGAATTAATGAATTATTAATAATATTTACTAATAAATTAAATTATTAAATGACAAAATTAGTCCAATTAACTAATACAATCTGAATGACTTTTTAGTAAATTTGTATGTTCCATCATTTTCACTTTTATATATATTGTTATTATTTTTCATTAACGTACATTGCACGTAATTATTAGATATTGGCTCATATTATAACTCGTATAAAGATTATTAATTTGTTTATTATAAAGAGTCATTTATAAAATAGAAGTAGTAAGTGTTTTACGGTCATTTTGTCGGTCCCTAAATTGCTAATTTGTCCATTATTAAAAGTCATATATAAAATAGAGGTAGTAAGAATATTTCCAATGAACTCTTTATTTGGAATATACTTTTTATTTTAAAGAGTCACTCCATAAAAATGGTATCTAATGTAGTATATCATTAAAATTTAGATAAAAGTTTAGCTCTCTACATCTAGAGAGTAGAGAGCCAAACTTCACTCTATTTCAATTGTAATAAATACATATAAACTTTCTATGAATGTTTTTTTTATTGGTGTATTTCTTTAAAATATTTTTCTATCTCTTTTCTCATAATAAAAAATTATTTATTTTTTTCAATAAATATTAATTTGTATGAGATAGAGTAAAATAAAGAGAAATATAAAAAGCTTATTGAACTTATAAAATGCTCTTTATTTCATTAAAACAAAACCGAAGTTTATGTTTTGTGGCACCATCAAACCCTTATGTACATGGTATTACTAATATGTTCTTTAGAACAATTAAAATAACATAAAATTATTTTTAGCTAATTTCTATCAACTACAATCATATATAATTGGATTCAATATCTAGCCCTTTCAATCTCTTCTATTAAAAACAAAATAGTAACCATAATTAGAGGAGATAACGGTTTTAAGGAGATATATATCTACCATGTTTTAGTTATTTTTTTTATTTTTTATTTTCCTTATCATTGATTGAGTATATGTATTACAGTTCCTATGGATAATCTAGATTTAATTCGCACAAACCCATCAAGAGATAAAATATTCAAGATATCTTATTAAAGTTGAAGTGATTTCTACCAAAATTTTCTCATTCCCGATTCTATCCTTTAATATTCCAATTGAATTTTACACGTGAAAAAAATGGACAACTCATGGCACATGATATGAACGTATTATTGCCATTATTATAGAATTGTATCGAATTGCCATAATTAACCTCTTTTCCATCCTGAATATCATTTTTCTCTTTCTATTCTGCCATTTGCTTATTACCCCTTAACATTATAAATAGAGGATCTCCACGCTTAGCTCAACCATCCAAAGTTGGCTTTAAGTTATTCAGGTACCACACCTAACTTACCACAATTATCATATATTTCTGTTCATTATTATGCATCTTAGTATTTTCCCATGTACTTTGATCGCTTTCTCAGATACCATAATTTTGTCCAATTAAAGATCCATACTCCTTAGCTTATATCAATAAGCTTTACCTTAATAATACCGGTTTGTTGATTAGAATTGTAAGATTTAGAATTTGAATCTTCATGTTCGACCCTTTGTACAAAAAAATCCATACTCTTTAACAGCTACAACTTACAAATATTTAAACTCAAATTACTTGCATGATGTAAACAATATGCCCGCAGTTTTAGTTAAGATTGTTAATGAGAATTGTGACGTTAATTTTTTTTACAGGTGAAAAGAAAATGGAAGCAAAGGTGATGCTATGGATTTTGATGGCAGCATGCTTATGGTGGAGTGGCTCTTCTGGCTCCACCTCTCACTTCACTTCATTTCTACAAACTAAGGTTTATGAAGATAGCGCTGCTTATCGCTTAAGCGGTCCAAATGGGTATTGTGCAGAAGTGAAAAATAGCAATTACACTGATGGAAACCCCATAATCTTATCGCCCTGTAACTCAGCCTCAGGCCCTAATCAACTCTGGACATTTAACGAAAACGGAACCATTATATCCAACGGTAAGTGCTTGACCACTGACGGATATTCTCAGGGCAGCCATATCAAGATTCATGACTGCAACACTACTGACAAAGATGCAATCATTTGGGAATATATATTCGATAGTAGAGATTTAGTGAATCCGACGAGTGGACTTGTGTTGACTGCTATCCCAGGAACTGTTGGCACCGAGCTGACAGTGGAGGTTAATATATCATCGTCCTTACAAACTTGGCGGGTGGGCAACAACACAGAGCCGACTTTGTCAATCATCCAATGGCATGCGAATCTATGTCTGGAACTGGATGCAAATGGGAAGGACTTGTTGATTACAAACTGTACAGCAACCAAGGCGGAACAACATTGGCTTCTGTATTCGGATGGAACCATACGGCCAGAGAAGAACGAAGATGGATGTATTAGCTACGATAATCTTACTGATGCAAAGCTCATGGTTCTGTCTTGTTGGCTAGGTCCATCTAGCCAGAGATGGTTGTACAACTCCGATTCTCACACCATTCTGAATGCGAGAACCGGCTTGGTTTGGGATGCGAAGAATGTCACGGAAATAATAGTTAATCGTCCAAATGGAGGAGCTACTCAGTGGTGGGACATACGAGAGTATCTTTATTAAATGGATAATCTAAGAGAGAAATATGATAAATAAATAAAAAATGTTCAAGTGTGTGATGTGCAAGAAGCTATGCAGCTTGTGGTCCGTACATAGACCACTGTATCTATGAATAAAATTTAAGAATTCCAAATTAACATGTTACTCGTATGAATGCTCTTGTTGTTTCGGAGCTGGTATTCGCGGAGTACAATTATATTCCTCAAGTTTTTAAAATATATATAATATAACATAATTCTATATTAATTTTTTAAAATTTGTTGAATAATATTAGAAATTTATTTTTGACTTAAAAGTTCTGACTATTTTCGTTACTAATCGCTTAAGCAGTCCAAATGGGTATTTTGCTGATGTGAAAAATAGATATTACAATGATGGAACCCCATAATCTTATCGCCCTGTAACTCAACCTCAGGCCCTAATCAACTCTGGACATTTAACGACGACGGAACCATTCGATCCAACGGTAAGTGCTTAACCACTGACGGATATTCTCAGGGCAGCCATATCAAGATTTATGACTGCAACACTACTGACAAAGATGCAACCGTTTGGGAATATCGATTCGATAGTAGAGAAATAGTGAATCCGACGAGTGGACTTGTGTTGACTGCTATCTCAGGAACTGTTGGCACCGAGCTGACAGTGGAGGTTAATATATCACCGTCCTTACAAACTTGGCTGGAGGGTAACACAGAGCCGAGACTGGTCATCATCAAAGGGTATAAGGATCTATGCCTGGAACTGGAAGAAAATGGGAAGGACGTGTTGATTGCAAACTGTGCAGCAACCAAGGCGGAACAACATTGGTTTCGGTATTCGGATGGAACCATACGGCCAGGGAAGAACCAAGATGGATGCATTAGCTACGATTTTCTTTTTAATGCAAAGGTCATGGTTCTGTCTTGCGGGCTAGGTCCATCTAGCCAGAGATGGTTGTACGACGCCTATTCTGATCAAACCATTTTGAATGCGAGAACCGGCTTGGTTTGGGATGCGATTGATAGTTTGATTCCAAATGTCATGGATATAATAGTTCATCGTCCTACTGGAATGGAACAGCTAATCAGAGGTGGGAAGTTTTAGATCTTTAATAAATAGATAATCTAAGGTGGAACTATGATAAATAAATAATGCCTAGGATCTTTGTTCCAGTGGCACAAGGGATTTTCACCTAAATATACTGAATATAAAAAAAATTACCAATTTATGTTGCACGGAAAATTATTTCTCTGCATATGTCAAATTGGGTTCGAGATACGTGAAAGACAATAAAAAAGGTAAATAAATAATGTTCAAGTGTGTGATGTGTAAGAAGCTATGGAGCTTGTGGTCCATACATAGACCACTGTATCTATGATTAAAATTTAATTACTCTAAATTAACATGTTACTCGCATGAGTGCTCTTGTTGTTTCGTAGCTGATATTGGCGGAGCGATAAATGAGAATGGACAATTGTATTTCTGAACTTTCAAAAAAATATATAATATTACATTATTTTTCTAAAATTTGCTGAATAATATGAAAATTTTATTTTTGACTTAAAATTCTGGCTCTTTTCACTTCTAACTTAGATTTTGGCTCAGTCAGTGGGAGCTGCCGTTATTTAAAAGTACCACTACCCAATTTTCAAATGTGTTTGATGTAAGAAGCTATTCTCAGCTTCGATTCTCAGACCATAACAATTTCCATAGAAAGTTATACCAGATGTTTGAGCTGAGCAAACTTGCACCAATCACAATTTCCCATAGTTGAATAAAGTCAGAATGCCAGCAAGCAAGGTGTTAAGATAACAAATTTCAAATTCAAGTGCAAGGATGACAAAATAAAAGTAATAGGATAAACATGAATGCAAACCAAAGCTTTGTCAAACTTGAACACTCTTCATCTCCCAAATGATAGATAATAGGAAGCGATTTTACAAAAAAATGATCACCTAGAAAAATTTGTGATGCATATGGTCCTTACAGAAAAAGAAAAATGCCTATACTTCCCAAAAGCATTGGGTAACAATGTGCTGCTTGGACATACAACTACCAAAATTCCCTCCATTCTTAACCTCCCTCCTCTTTCTGGTCTGTAAAGCAAGATCGTCTTCATACAAAAATATGCGCCAAATCTAAATCTTAATATTGAAGTAATCTGGATCAAAGTGATGCAATCTCACGTACCCATCTTCACCTCCACTTGAAAAACTACACCACCAAAATGTAATTAGGCCATAAAACATTTAATGCTAATTTAACGCTTTAGATATCATGCAAGGCAATGTCATGGTGATAAGAACTGGAAAATCACAGCAAAAGATACCAAGGAAATCAAAAGGAAATGCTGAATTGAACTGGAAAACTTAGAAATCACAAGCATTCGAGAGGCTTGCACTCTCCCATAGTCACTAGGACCATTTTTACAAAATACTCAGAATATCTCTCCCTATAACAGCCTACCTATTTATATAATTTCCAGCACCCTTCCCCCTAAAACAAACTCTATACCAATTCACTATATTGCCTCTTAACTAACTCAAACCTTGAACATTCTAGAATCAACCCACACTTGAATATCCAGCAGCTCACCACATTTTAGGACTTCTCTAGGTATAGGAGGCTTATCACATGGTTCTACTTCAACATATAGGAAAACTTCGGTGTTGTATTCTTGGACTCTTTTCAATTGATATCAACTTATTTTTATGAAATATCATATCATAAAAGCACATTCACACAAACCAAATAATGCAATTAAATAATTGTGTGGCATGTTTCACATCTACCAATCTTTTCTAAATGCAGTAACAAAATCCTCAAGGAGTTCCATTTGTTAAACATGTTTACTAGAAAACTTGCAATCAAGAAAAATCTAGGTATCTTAACATAGAAAAACGAATTTTCAAAATCTTCTTGGGTCAAAAGTTCAAAAGTTGCTGGATTATGCATGCAGACATGAACACACCAATTTACAAACTTAACATGAAATGATAACAGGAAGCCGCACCTTTTCCCATCAGGGTTGAAAGCCAAAGCATTTATTGGTCCAAAATGACCTTTCACACCTCCAATTTCTTCTTGAAGAATCTACACATGGAAAAGCCAATGAGTATAAATTCAAAAGGTTCCACATCGATAACTTCTTACACACACACACACACACGGATACACACATATGTATAATGAGCTCAAAAAGGTTAACCTTGTCATAAAATTTGGCTTCAAACTTCCCAGCACGGTGGTCGGTGGTGGTGACAGCTGAAGCATCCTGACCACCTCCAAGAACAACCTGCAGAGACAAATGGCAATTATGTCCATGAAAAATTATGGGAAGAAATAGCAAAGAATTGCTACACATGAATATGAGACCCATAATCAACTTATACTGTCACATAAATTCATTCTCCGCCTGCCAATTTTTTCCTTAAAACAGGCCACTATCCAGTCAGCAAACAGGAACGTATCCTAGTCCCTATACCTACCCTATGGAACCTTTGCACTATTTGACAGTCAGTACCTGCAACCTCTTAGCCCCAGGCTCAGTGGCTTTTAATGCAAGATTCCTCATTGACCATCCCAAAAAATGGGATCCTAGAGACCTATGAAGGCAATGCTATGCACCTGTGCATAATTGACATTCGCTATGTCCCGAACCTGCAGCCCCTGGCTTCTGGCTCAATCTCTTCTTATTCATACATTATACAAGGATTGTCATCCACCATCACAAACCCAACTATGCAAAACATGTAGAGAGACAAACTAATTAGCATTACCCTACTAGGAAGCATTATCTTCATATTTATAGTCCAGTCCAAAGAAAAGAGCAAATATTTTAGGGGAGACCATAAAAATACGATGCCACTTGGAGCACCTTGAGGCTTCCAAGCGTTAGAACCATTAATCAGTTCTTATATCCAACCAAGAAAAACCTTATTTGCTTGAAAAACATATCTTAAACCACCTTAGACTGCCAACACTAAATCAATCTTCAAATTGTTATGGCAAATAATCTTGAGACCATCTCAACTTCAATACTTGTTCGTTCCAAAAACATTTTTAACCATCTAACTCTATCTTAACAACATCCAAGTGCTAAGAAAGAATTCACTGAGAGAGTCATCAGGTTATCACAATCTTTAACCAGATAACATCGAATGCGCCAACTAGTATGCTTTTTCTAGAAAAGATTAAATAAAAAGACATAAAAACAAAGAGGAAGATGGGCATCTGCTTAAAAAAAATTCACATTTCGTGATCAGCATCTAATTCTGCTAGTTATTTTGCTTTTGAGAAAATAATTAAAAAACAAACAAATCCACTACTAAAAAGAACATCAGTAAAATAGTCAATAATTCATCTAAACTCAC
Organism: Balakata baccata; assembly: GCA_949630135.1. Classification (NCBI taxonomy): domain Eukaryota; kingdom Viridiplantae; phylum Streptophyta; class Magnoliopsida; order Malpighiales; family Euphorbiaceae; genus Balakata; species Balakata baccata. The sequence goes on along the minus strand of CATIWF010078389.1, from coordinate 10,447 downwards.
ATGATCAAGGAGTGGAGACATTGTAACAGCATTGACTGGACGTTCTGTCACATAAGTCTTGATGAGAGTCAATGTTCTGATATCCCAAAGCTAAAAGTAACAGAATATCAATTAATATAAGAAGGGTCAATTTTAACCCAATTAATCTAAAAGTAAAAATAAAAACAGCACATAAAACAGTAAATAAAGGGGGAGAGCACTGTACCTTAGCAGACTTATCTAAAGAACCAGTAATGAAGTGTGAACCATCTGAAGACTTTGTAAGTGATGTTATTGCCTTCTTATGTCCTACTTCCCGATCTGACTCTTTTAGAAGCTTTCCAGTCTGCAAGTTTGATAGAGGTGCACGACTTAAATAAATCAAAACTTCAAAAAGAAAATCAGCAAATAAACATCATCAATGAAGAACAAATCCTAGAAGACGAGACCAATGATAAATTTAAAGTTTAAGAGCACTAAAGAGGACCATGGTATATACATGCATATCAGCATGCACCATCAGCAAAGAAACTATTATCAAAATCATCTTATGAAGTTATGTCCCCATATTGACGATGCCACTTAATTTGGAACAGGAGATGCTACAAGAGCCAGCAAACATCATACCATTCAAACTTTTGCTCTACAATTGATGTTAGCGTATTTAGGGCCGAACTCTTCAGACTAACGTAATTTGCTTCAAGTAATATTTTTCCATCTGCTTGGGTTGGAAGTAATAAAACAACTTTCTACTGGTTTTCCATTTAATTTTTCAGGTGAACATATCTTGGTAACTTTGAATTTCCTGAGCATGAGGTGAATTTTCATATGGACTAATATTATCAACAATTTTTGTTTCACACAAAAACTTCAGATTTTGACTTTCCTGTGGAACCTCCAACATATTATTGTAGCTACAACATAAGAAAAACATCAACATAGTTCAGAATACCAGTTTTGCCTCTGCTATACTAAGTCCAGTAAGTACCACTGAATTGTTTGGCTTTTTCCAAGAATCAACTGATATTCAATTTTCAGTATACCACTGAATTGTTTGGCTTTTTCCAAGAATCAACTGATATTCAATTTTCTGTAGCTGTAGTAGATAACTTAAGGGCTTTATTTTCTAGTCCTACGTCAACAGTACATTTAAATAGGCAGTTACCTCAGAATCCCATATACGAACTACAGCATCTTCTCCAGCACTTATGGTAGTCCTGTTCAGGGGTCCCCAAACAGCTCTGTTAATTCTTCCTTGAGGGCCCTTGAGAAGGAGAACAGATTCTCCAGTTTCTAAAAATAACATTATTAAATGTAGGTAAGTACATCATTATAAATAAAAGCTTCCTAGTATAAACAACAAAGACCGTGCCATGATGCATGTAGCATCTAAATTACAATTCATCAATTCAATTTATACATACAAGTATAATGATACATGTATTTATCAGTGTATGATGTTTTGTGAATCATTATGGATGAATTAGAAGCAGAGCTGGCAATTTCTTAATCAACCCAAACCTAAAATGAACTGAATTTTTTTTGGGACATGTTGGCCTGAAATAACCTGAACGGGTAGGTTCACGAGTCAACCCATGTGACCTAAAAAGAAGGATCCTTTTTTCCCCTTCTTTTAGTTCCGACTTGTCATCAAAACTGTGTCTAGAACCTCCTATGCATGAGAGAGAAAAAGGTACTCAGCATGTATAAGAAAGGATTAGATGATTTGTCCTCATACTAACATCAGATTAACGGGATTACAATCTCATTGTCATTGAACCTTTTTTTCTATAAATAGAAAAACGCGTACAAAGCAAAACTCAAAAAAGAGAGAGAATATTAACAATGGCTTATGCAGATAGAACATAGACCGCTAGCAGATCTGGTTTAGGAAGCAACAGCAGCAGGTGAAATTTTTTAAAATAACTGCAAAAATGTGCAACATCAACATTTGAAACGCATGGTTAATTAATAGAGAGGTTACTGCTTGGTTTAATAGAGACTGAATAACATGAATTTCACATATATGAAATGCAGCAATTGAATATAGAGGAAAACAAAAAAAATAAAAAAAACTTACGGTTACTAGGATCTCTTGCAATGCGTTTTACGTGGATGGCAGAGGGCAATTCCATGAACGGATCAGTGGTTATGACGGCAAGTTCATCACCAACAGAAAAGTCCACAGACCTCGCAGGTGAATCAAAATTGAATGAATATAATTGAGTCCCTGTTTGAACATCCCAAAGCTTTGCTGTCTGGTCTGCACTGCCAGTGATAAGGCGCATAGAGTCTCCTATTTTTTTCACACCAAAAAAAAAAAAAAAAAACAAACCTTTGTTTGATATCTTCATAACTCATTTTCCCAAGCAAAAACTTTAAAATAAGAAAAATTATAAAACATCGACAAGTTAATACAAATATACTGATGCTCTATTAGATATAAAAGGACAAAAAAAAAAAAAAAGCAAGCCCAGTTAATAAACCATATAGAGAGAAACAGAGAGGAGGAACTTGCTTGAGACATCGCAACACCACACGGCACCATTGTGACCGCGATAGGTACCCAAACGCTCGCCGTTGTCGGCGAACCAAACAGTGGGAGTGTGGTCCTTGGCACAGGAGAACAAGAGATCGCCTTCTCTATTATACTTCAAAAAAGTTAAGGGCCTTTCATGCCCTTTCATCAAAATTGGTCTCATCTCTCTGTTCCGATCTGCAACCTCACAGACAAAATAATGGAGTTTTCTTCTGAAACTAGGGTTTAAGAAAGAGGAGGATAAAAACGGAATTGAGGCCATTTGGTTTTCTCTGTTACAATGCCGGTTCGCTGATCATGGGCCGGTTTTACCCCGCCCATGTAATATTCCTCATATGTGAATTGTCACAGCCCATTGGGCCTAATCCTTAGCATGGGCTATTGACTCTGAGCCTATCTCGCTATTGATTTGAAAGTAGTTAAAATTTGAGGATTTTACACTAATTAATGAAATTTAAACTTTTTTTTTTTCAAAATTACCGATACATTTATATGTTTTCATTTTCACTAAAGTTATTTTCATTCTTACTTTTTTTTTCAATTTTACTTTTTTGTTTCTTCTTTCTCTCTTTCTTAGCTCTATAATGTCTTCATTGATGAATACTATAAAATAAACCCCAGCCTCTCTCTGTACTTGTATGTTTTACATGTAAATTGTAGAAAGCCAGTCTACCTCTTGCTTTTCCTGAATTTAGTAGTTAGTTATTGTTGCAGTCTTTCATGAACAATGAGTTCAACACATTGATTGAACTTGATGCTGAAAAACGTAACTATTTTATTTTACGTTTTTACTTTTCTTCTCATCAGAGTTGCACCTACCCATTGAAGTGGGATCTTTGGAATGAGAATTTGCGGATAGCCCTATCCTTTGTCATTTTTTTCTCACTAGACATTCTGTTTTGACATCCATATATTCTTATTTTCAGTACTAATACAAATTTATTTCTGGTATCCCATGCAATTTCTAATGTATACCCAAATATATTCAAGGTATTCCTATAAAATTCTTAAAAGTATATCCAAGATATTCTCAAAGTATACTCAAGATATTCCCAAAAAATTTCTTTTAAGGAATTCTTTGAGAATTTATAAGATATATCCAAAATATACTGTAATTTATTGCCTTTTTTGTTACAATTGTTTTAGACTAAAGGTATCTCCAAAAAATACTTAAGTAATGTCCAAGGTATACCCAATTTTATAATATTTGTTTACAATTGTTTTAAGCCGAAAGTATTCTCAATATATACCAAAGGTATGTCCAAGGTGTTGGTGTAATTGTAAAAAATATTTTTTTAATAAAATTGAAAAAACACTGAGAGAATGTAAAATTGTAATTATTTCTCATTTTTTGGGTATTTATGAAAAATTCTCTTAAAAATTCTCTTTGTTAACTAAAGATTTTTATTTAAATTAAAAAAATTGTCAATATAACCTAAATTCTAAATAGAATTAACTTCAAGCCGTAAAACAGATGAGTAAACATATTGTCTAAAAAATATCAATATACTTAAGAAAATGTGAATGAATTGACATATAACTCTTCCAATTTAATTGGTACTTTATTATCTTTCGAAGTCCTAACCAACTCGCATTCAATATAATGAGAATTGAAATTTAATGTTCAACCAAATAATATAGGCTAAATTGCTAAAAAAAGACCTGCACTTAATATGTACTTTTAATGCTTTTGTTGAAAGAAATCGATTGTTTCATTAACAGTAGAAAACTCTATATATACAACTTTATGAATTTAAAATAAGAAACAAATATATAAAGAATAAGAAACAATTCAAATTAGGAAATAAATCTCTACCTGCTGTTCACGCCATTGTTTCCAATTTTTTATATATTTGTTTTCTAGTTAAAATTTATAAAGTTGTATATATAGAGTTTTTTTACTATTAATGAAATAATCGATTTCTCTCAAAAAAAATTTCTTTATATGGTATCAGAGTCATAGATTCCAATAAAATCCTATTTAGAAATCGATCCGAAAGTTATATTTAAGTGTACATCTCTTTGTTAGAGTTGGATCACCATGAGTGATTCATTTTGTTTTTCTGTCATTAAGAACAAACTGTATAATTTTTTGGGTCACCTTTGTTAAGTAACATTTGTCATTGATATGTCTCGCTTAACTTTCCTCGGATTATACGACATCTTGTCCTACCTGGTTGGGTCAGAATCCGGGCCAAAAGCGACGCATGTGTCCGCTGCTCATTTGCCGACCCTCAGTAGGAGCCTCCCGGCAGCCTTGAAGTACAATTCCCACTAGGCGGCGGGCAGAATCATTTGCAAACGACTTAAATATGCGACGAGATATTGTAAGTGGCAGAGTGGCCTTGCTGCCGCGATCCACTGAGATTCAGCCATTTGTCGCTCCGATTCGTCTCTCCCCAACCAAATGTACTCTTTCTCGAAATGGGCTAGAGGTTCATTAGTGTAGTGTGAGGCCTTTTGTATTACAAGTTTTGTTGATTCGTTTGATATTTTCTATTTAATTGGGTTTACACTAGTAAGGTGTGAGATTTTTTATATTACAGGTTTTGAAGCTCTTTGTTTTTTACATGTTGATATCTATGCTTCAATTTAAGGAGGAGTGTTAAGAGATATTTGAATAATATTCTTAATTAATTTTATTTATGTAATTAGAGATAGGTAAAGATTTATTTCCTAATTTATATTGTTTTCTATTCTTTATATATTTATTTCCTATTTTAAATTCATAAAGTTGTATATATAGAGCTTTCTATTATTAATGAAATAATCAATTTCTCTCTATTTTTTTTTTCTTTACAGTTTTCAATTAAATAAACAAATTTTTGATATTCTACCAATTTAGATATTCTGCTCAATTTGATCGAAAAAATTGCTAACGTGTCTGAATTTTTGTTATTTTTTAACAAATAAACTGTTTAGTCAACGTCATTACTATTAAAATATTAACATGTGAACAAATAAAATACCTATAGAATATTGATAAATCAATTACTTAGCAAAAAAAAATATTCTCATTCTACCAAATTGAAAAAAATGTGTAAAGTGATAAAATATTAAAAAAAATTATTTAATTGAAAAAATTAAAAGTATTTATTATTTTTGATAAAAAAGTGGAAGTACATATTTTTTTTAATAATTTAGCCCAATAGTATATTGCAAGCAAATTAAAGGAAATATAAATATATACAAACTCCATCGAACCCTAAAGGAAATGAATTTTATCATTGTTGTGGAACATAATTTTGTTCTTTATGTACAGAAGTGAGCATTTGGCAAGCGCGGCAGCTGCTAGACTACCCTCTTCTGAAAATGATTAGGAGGCCCTCTTCTGTTTGTACTTCTTGGCACAGACAATGTAGATGAGCATGTTTAAGACGCTGAGTCCAGCTAAGAGCCAGAAGTAATAATCAAGATGCCCCTTATTCAAGTTATCTGGAATCCACCCTGGCCTCCCCCCTGCAGTTGTGAAATATGTCACCATTGTTAGAATAAAAGAACTCAGATAATTTCCCAAAGACGTTGTCAGAAGTGACAATGCACTGCATAAACTCCGCATAGCATCTGGAGATTGCTCGTAGAAAAACTCGAGCTGTCCAATGAAGGTGAACACCTCTGCAGCACCAACTAACATGTATTGTGGGATTTGCCAAAAGATACTAAGTGGCACGGCAGCACCCTCATCGACTAAACCAAGCTCTTTAGCCAGCTGCAACCGCCTAATCTCAACCAAAGCAGCAGCAGTCATGGATAAAATTGAAATGAAAAGCCCAATGCCCATCCGCTGTAACTCGGAGAAGCCCCTCTCTTTGCCTGTGAATTTCCTTGCCATCGGAACGATGATCCTATCATAGATTGGTACCCAGCAAATAACACTGATGACATCAAATGTTGACAAGGAGGCGGGAGGGATGGTGAAAGAACCAATTGTTGTATCCATCAGCATCCCTTGCTCTACAAACATTGTGGACATTTGTGCATACACAGCAGCAAAGACGATTCCAGTGGCCCAGATTGGAAACATGCGAACCAAAATCTTCAGTTCCTCCACCTGCGTCACTGTGCAAAGCCTCCATGGATTGGAGAAGTCCCCACATTTGGCCTCAGCTTCTGAGATAACAGCAGCTCTATCAAGGCACCTGCAAAGAAAAAGACATTCTCAATGGCTGTCAACTAAACCAAACTTCCACACAAACAGTAAAATTAAAATGTCTGTGCAAACATATATTTAAATAAATACCCACACAAATAGCAAGAGTAGGATGAAACACTTACAATAGTTATTTTATGTATCAATATTTATTAATCATTTGATAAAAAATCGGCAAGGATTCCAAAGCATTATTTCTCTCCAGTTTTTATCTACCAAAACTACAAAGGAAAGGACAAACCATCCCAGGTCATACTCCACTTAAAATTGTGAGAGGTCATTCAAGAATAATTTTCCAAGATACAGAAAGTAGATATAATATCAGATACACATCAACACAACATGTCAAAACTATAAATGGATGGATGGATCAATTTAGATAAAGTATATAACCAAAGAGGATAAAGAAAAAATTACTTCAACTCATTGCTATGCTCCAGTTTCCTGCTTCCCAGAATGGCAGAATTTCCATCTTCTGTTTCATATAGGAGACTGCTAACTCTCGGGACCTCCACATTCCGCTTATAGAATGATGCAACCAAAACCTGGCACATCCTTGTAATAGGACTCCCCCCGGGTCTCTGAAATCTATAGAGGGGTGTTCCCGAAAAGAAGCTTATGATAGCAATGCCCATAAATAATGCAGGAATTCCAAATCCTAGACCCCAGCCAGCATTATCTTGAATATACACTATTAAGCTACTTGATACAAGTGCACCAATATTAATAGAAAAATAGAACCAGTTAAAGAAAGATCCCTTCTTCACCCTTTCCCTAGGATCAGTGTCATCAAACTGATCAGCCCCAAAGGATGAAACGCATGGCTTGATACCCCCTGTACCAAGTGCAATCAGATAGAGACCAAGGAAGAATACTGCATATTGAGCTGGAGTTGCAGAAGGGCATACAGAGCCCACACATTCCTCTGGTTTGAATGCAGGAACAGATGCTGAAAGAGTCAAGGTACACATGCCCTAGGCCAAAGAATAACTCTTCAGTTATCCAATACAACACTTATTGATAATATAAAACACATCCAGAAAACAATAAGCATAGAGATTTAGAAACCTTATTTGAAACAGCAAATAAGCCCCTCATTTTATCAGAATTCAGAAACCTAACTTGATCTAAATTTTTCACAAAAAATGTTTCAAGACTCTTATAGGTTGATGACAGGGTCAAAGGTTAGAATTTAGTAATCATTAACAATTTCAGGAGACTATGGACTAATAATCAAAGATCCTCAGGTGGCACTTCTCTTTTATGGCTGAGATGATTCCATCAAATAACCACAAAGTTGTCAAGAAAATTTGAGGACAATGACATGCAGGACAACCTCAAAAAGAAGAGAAGTTGGGATACCAAGCACAAGTTCACCATATAGAACCTCAGGTTGAGACAACTAACTGAAATGGAAATAACAATGGGCAAATCACGCCTTGCCAGATAAAGACAAAAGACGATGAGTATAAGATATGTGGTCAAGCAATTGCAACAAAGCACTATACTGTAGTTTGTTGTGCCCAAAATAAATTAAAAAGGAGAGTTCAGTTAATATTACAATCAAGTAGATTGTGGAAAATGTAGCTATTGTCCAATATCTTCCCCAGTAAGCATCTGCCAGTATGGCTCCAATGAGGGGAGTGATGTAGCAAGTGCCTGACCAGGTGGTAACATTTCTGGCTGCAGACACATTTCCTTCATGCAGCTTATTCGTAAGGTAAGTAACAAGATTTGTAGCAATTCCATAATATGCCAAACGTTCACAACATTCGTTTCCTGTATGTTATATTGCAAGTGTCAAAAAAGATGACAGGATACCATATGGATAATGGCATGAAGAATAATGATACTCTACCCAAAATGAATGGGCATGCTTTCCAATTTCCAGTCTTCCCCTTGAGAACAGGATTGCCTTTAAAATCAACTGAGCCATCTCCTGTGTAGAGCCCATTGCTTTTTTCCTGAAGATATAAAATAAAACATCATATGCAACTGACTTGGTTTGCAAATTGTTTTTAGTTGGTATTCAAGACACATACACACACACACAAACACACACATATATATAAAGAGAACATATGCATGTTTCAATACGGATATATAATAATGCTATGCACTCAAGTGAAGCTATCATATTCTTATATTCACGAAAAACCATGCAAACTCTTTCGGCAGCCTCAGGAAAGGAATGGAACACCTTATGCGCACAGAAATAAGACAATCATTGAGATATTACAGAATGAGGAACCAGATAAAAAAAAAAAACCGTTCTTTCACATATGATAATCAAATCTTTTGAAGCTTTATCTGAATCCAGTATCAAAGTTTAATTCAATTTCAGCAGAAATTGACTGAAAGCATTTATTCAGCAGTAATTAACCGTATAATCTCACCAATTATACCATTCATAAAGCTCACGTAACAAGCCAATTAACGCCGTATAACATCTAGACCAGTGCCAACAAGCCTCAGGGAAATCAACTAATAACTATCTGATTATTAATGACATAAAATAGAGGTTGTACCATGGGTATTCCCAAAATCGGTGAGCTGCCCTAAATAGAGTCCCAAATTAAGTATACTGAGTACATATGTTTATTTCTATCAAACTTCAACAAAATAAACCGCCGAAAGGAAACATTTAACACTAAAATCATCAAAACTAAACAGATCCAAAAGATCGGAAAAATGAAAAAGACGAATTTACGCGGTCAAACAACAGAACATAAAATCAAATATGAAAAACTGATGAAAGAAGTTACCTGAAGCAGAAAGATAAGAAGAAACAAGTTCCGAACTTCATATAAAGGAAATAACCATAGAGAACAAAATCCACCCAAGAGAGTCAACCAAACAAATATTGCAATTCACAGTTCCAACTATGGGTTTTCCACGGAACAATTAAAAAAAAAAAAAAAGACCTACAGGTTTGACAAAATAGAATCAGCTCCAACAGAGAGAAACGAGACCTGTTCTATAAGTCCATCCTCCAGAAGCGACGTCTGCTCCTCCACCGAACCCATGATCTAAATTATCTCTGTTATTCTGTTTGTATCGAATATTCAGCTATCAAAACAAGCGAGATTGTAGAAGGAGAAGATACTGACAGGGGTTGGGCAAAGAAGAATTATAGAATCTAATGACGTATAATTGTTAACAAAGTGGGGTCGCTATGAAAAATTAAAAGGGCTTAATCTATAGGATATTTACACCCACTGCTCATTCTGTTAATCTTCATTTTTGGCATTACCATATACATTTATGAAAAGCTAGGTTTATTATTAAAAAAATATGTAAATTAATTTATAAAAAAACATTAAAATATCTTAACTTCCAAATTCTGTCAACTAAAAACACTTTTGGTTCTCCATTTTTAAAAAAAAAATAGTTTTCTTTTTCTTTTTTTAGTTAAAAAAAACTATAAATATTATTGATTTAGCAAAATTCATTTTGAAAAATTAATGAAATGGAGCTGTTCAATGATCACAATAAAACTATGCAAGATATTGCTCAATACATTCATCTTAAATATATATAAATAGATATTTGTATTACAAATTTTTTATGGGTCAACATTGATACTGTATTATTTAATAATTAAGGATTATTGAATAAGGAATATTCAAACAATCAAAAGTAATGGGATTTTTCATGGGCTCTTGGAGGACTGCTGAGCCCAATAGAATGGCCGACCAAGTCCATGCAGAAAATCAAATCCAACATCAGCCTTGACATGTGAGTTGCAATACCGTGGACGCTTGTCTATCTAATATTAT
>CATIWF010078341.1:0-13094 GCA_949630135.1 Balakata baccata | reverse complement strand
AATAATAATAATAATAATAATAATAATAATAATAATAATAATAATAATAATAATAATAATAATAATAATAATAATAATAATAATAAAGTTAAATACTGCATGAAGTTCAATATGTGGAAATGACTTGAAACCGTTCAGCATCTGGTTTATGCTGTCTGAAAATGCTGGTCTTGAACCGCAGACACCCACCATCCACCCAAAAACAAAAACACCAACAGATATAGAGGAAAGAAAGGGCATGGGGTTGGAGTTGGTTATAAAACAAATTTAAAAAAGAAACGGGGAAAGAAAGAAAGAAAGAAATCTGGCCCAGATAAAATATAGATGGTTACCAATTGTAAATTTGCCTAAAACTTCTTTACAGTCAACTCCAATCCAATACCACTTGAATTCCATTACACAATTTCTTTACAGGAATCACAGATGGTTCCCAATTGAACTCGCACAACAACCAGAAAAAAACCACGAAGAACAAACAGGCGCTCCCCAGAATTCGACTCCTGAATCAAGTAACTGACAAAATTGTGCGCAATTGCATAGTCCACTTGGAAACATTTCACAAACAGGCCCTGTGTCTCCAAACCATAAAGCAACTAGAACAGCCAAAGCAGATAAGTGAAATTTCGATTCTCACCTCAAATTGTTCAAAGGTAGAGTATGACCCATTTCCTAGCTTCTTCCTCACTGTGGCAAAGTCCATTGGATGATAAATCACATCAAGATAATCAGGAAGCTACAAGAAAAAATACAGAGGGAGAAAGAATTAGCTCTTCATGTTCCCAAAACAATGCGCTCCATAAACATAACATTACCATTCAATGCCCATTTCACTCACCTCTTCAAGGTCCACCGGTTCTGCATACACGCCATATGTGTCCTTCCTACCACAAGACCCGAAACAGTAATTAATATGAGAAAAGAGCCTCGGCTTTACTACAATAAGCAACAAACCACAGAATGAGAGAGATAACCCGTAACCCACTTCTGAAGCTTGTCAAGAATCAATTCGAGGTACTTCTTATCAGGCATAGGCAAGCCATTTGGTTGATCAGATGGCGTCCCTAATCAAACAAACACATAAAATTCGACAAACCCACATCAAATTTACTTGTCGTATTGCAAAATTGGCTAAACCCAGATATCAAAATCCCGATCAACACAAACCTGGTGCAGAGTCTTGACCTTTCGTATCGACTTTTCTCTCCCTTTCCTGTCAAAAGTCAGAAGCTACAAACCTTAAATACGAACTCACATATTAATGAAGCAAGCACATGTACGATGGGAGCGAAACAAGACGCTGACAAAGACAGACAGAGACATGTAAATAAGCAGATAATACATATGTAAGAGAGACAGAGCATGTGTAAAAGATAATTAGACATAGAAAGAGAAAGAGTAGGTGGGTAAAGAGAGAGAGGTGGGGAAAGCGTGATCAGATTCTGTTGGAGTGAAGGTAGTTTTTGACAGTTGACCCGACCGTTATTATCTCAAAAATCTCCCGACACGGAGAGAGACGCACACTTAAAGAAAGAAAAATGAAATTAGATATATATATATATAGAGAGAGAGAGAGAGAGAGAAGGGGAGGAGTGATATTGAAGTGTGGACCAATTACAACTCCTCAGTGATTTCAGCTGAGTTGGACACTCTCCTTCGCTACTCAATCCCTTCTCTTTCTCTCCCGCACTTCACATTCATTCCTCTTTTTCAGACCAGATCCGCGCAATTTTACTGATTATAAACAACTTTTGCATACCTCTTGATCGTTTCCATCGTCATTTCCCTGATTGTTTTCACTCTCGTCCTCTGCTTCTCTATCATCGCTGCCACCGTTGATTTTCCTCTTCTTCAACGGCTTCTTTTCGCTTTCGTCTTCCGACGAAGATACTGAAGCATCTTCACGCGCGTGCTGTCCACGAGCCGTGTTCTTCCTGCTCTTATTCTGACTGTTGAACTTGAGCACCAACTTAAGCTTCTTCTCTTTCCTCCTCTGCTCCCCTCCTCCTCCTCCTTCTTCTTCTCCTTCTTCTTCTTCTTCTTCTTCTTCTTCTTCAATCTCCTCATACTCATCGAACTCATCAAGGTAATCATCGTAGTCGATAAAGTTGTTGTACCTCACATTCCGGCGCCGGAGACTTCGCCGTCGCTCTGGTTCAGTATCCGCCAGGCTCTGTCCCGATGACCGGCGAGCTAGATCCGCCTTTGATGGCCTTCCTTTCTTCTGCCTCTTCTCGATCTGTCCCATCTCTACGCTTCTCTCTCAAAAAACTCAACCGTTTCTGCTTCTCTTTCCCTCTCTAAAAACTGGATCTCTTTTAATTTTTCTTTTTTATCTCTCTCTCTCTCTCTCTCTCTCTCTCTCTCTCTATCTCTATCTCTATCTCTATCTCTCTTTCATTTTTAGCATTTTTGGTTCATTTTCTTCGATGGTGACTTGGCTTTTCGAGGGAGGGTTGCTTTTGGTGTCCAAGCCGAACTCCAAAGCTAGCTTTCGGGACATGCGAGGTTAAGGTTCGGTGACTGAATGAGTAATTATATATTTAAATAATATGAAAAATTTCTACAAAGATTGGATTTAGCATCTAATCCGTAAATTAATATATTTTTAAAATAAAAATAAAATAATTAAATATATATTATTATATAATTAGATATATGACTAAATTTTTCAAATTATACATATTATTTTTTGTATATGAAAACGGTGCGTGCTCATTAGAATGACGGTGTTTATTGCTGCCCGTTGCTCGATCTCAGGTTTGCGTGGCCATCTGCTTGCTGCCCGTTTGTCTGCATCGTCTCTCTTTCCCTTTTATGTTGGCATCTTCTCCTTGGCGCATTTTACCTACTACTTATTCTATGCACAGCGATAAAAAGGTTTTTATGATTTATACTTCTCCATTCCATTTTAGTTGTTATTTTGGATAATTTTACTAATATTAAAAAATTATTAATTAATTTTAAATTTTAGAAAAAAAGTAATTAAGATTAAATTACTTTTAGTTTTAAAAAATTTAAAATTATTAGAAAAGATAAATAATAAGTGTATAGTTATTTAGAACATCTCTAACATTATAAAAATTTACTCTTCATTTTAGTTTGTTTTGAAAATTGTATGCATTCCAACAATATTTCTTAGAGCATAAATTTTACTTTCTATTTTAGTTTGTTTTGAAAATTATGTGTACTCCAATAATATATCTTATTTCACTATCTATTTTAATTTTTTATTAATAAAATTATCTAGAAAAAAATAAAGAGAAAGTAAGAGACAAAAAGAGAAAGTAAGAGACAAAAAGAGAAATAATAAAATATTACTTAAGAACTCTTTATGGCTCTTAAATTTGAAGAGGAATAATATAAATTTTAGGGAGTGAGATAAGTAAGATAGGGAAACTGTTAGATCGCATAAAATTTCCTAAATATAGGTAAAGAGAGAAATATGGAAGTTGTTGGGGGTACTCTTATCTCACTCTCTATTTTAATTTTTTATTAATAAAATTATCTAAAAAAATAAAGAGAACACTGCAAAATATTGGTAAATAGTGTAATTGTGATATTAAGACTTGTATTTCAATTGAATATTTTTGGCATGATTATTGAATGGTTGGGACTTACATTTGGACTGGAAATTTATTATGGAACAATGAAAATAAATTATAGAACATTGGAAATATTTTTGGAGATACTGAAAATAAGTTAAGGAGCACTGGTATATGGAGGAAACACTAAGAATAGTGATGGAATAAATGGTAGGATTATTTTGATAGGAATAGTTGGATCTATAGTGATTAAATTTGAGATTGAAATCATTAAAGAATACCAAAAATAATATTAATCGGTCCATGTGTTGGTGAATTGTTGAAAAATAATTGTTAATATAATTATATATAATTTTATGGTTCAATTATATGGAAAGTTGAAATTGGAAATTAAAAAAAAAAAAAAGAGAAAAACTGACACCGGAATAAGGACTAAAATGGTAAATATGGAGGGATTTATTCGAAGTAAAGCAAGGCCAGCAGGCCGTGCCATATGATATATATTATATTTTAATTAAATATTATATAGTATATTATAAGTATATTTCAGGTAAATATATACCATATTACGGGTATATATATATGAATATTGATATGTGCTTAATGATTATTGATAAATTTGAAAGCATTCATGGATAATGTTATATATATATTGTAAATGAATATGCTTTGGTGGGTTTGAAGGCATATTTAGACTAAATGAATTAAATATTCATTACATCGATATAGTTAAAAGTATGCAAATTAAATTTCTTAATCGGATATGTAATTTACGCATGTTATGACTAATGATGATACTTAATAAGGAAAGTATTGTGATTTGTGATATGTGATACTTGAGCATATGTATTATGTTTATAATGGGAATATGAAATGACTAAAATGTCCTTTACTCATACATAGACTAGTTATAAGATAGATGACATGCTATTAAGGGTTTTTTATGGTACCATATAAAATTTCCATGTGTTATTATCATGGCAAGGTGGCTCAAGCTCTTGAGAGCGCTCTTATCCACTTTTTGCTAGTAACTTCTACTTCTATGGTCAAATTGGCTCAAGTTCTAGAAAGCACATTTGACATAAATATAGACACAAATTATTTAGAATATATCAGTAGGTGAACAGGATGACTCAAACTCTGAGAACGCTTCTATTCATGACCCATATCCAATAGTCTAGGTATTGAGTAATTGAGCAAGTTTATCTAAATTGAGAATACGAGAACAGAATCATGCTCGCGATTCAAGGATCGCACCCACGAAATAAATCGCTCTCGCGATTCCAGAGGTGCGCTTGCTATTTCATCTGGACAGTTTTTCTATTTAAACCTGATCTTATTCTGTCTTTTTCTTCTTTCTGACAACCCTAGCTGCCCCCTCACATCTGAGAACGACCAACCCCCCCTGCCCCAATCAGTTCTCCATTATTTAAACACCATAAAATCACATTTTAGAGTGAATTACAATGATTTAAATAAGGGTTTTTGGGTGTTCTTCTCAAGAACACAAGGTTGGATTTGAACAACCCCATAAATTGAGTTCTCTATCTATATTCTAGAATTTCCAAAGGATTTTCTATAAGCATTTCGATTCCCTAACACTATTGGATTGAGTTTGATGGATTATTATCATAAAAGTTAGGGTTTTCCTTTAAGTTTTGGTAGGTCCCTTAGAACAGAATATATACAACATTTTTATGACCCCCTGGCTGATGTGTTTGATGCTAAGGAATGGTTCAGAAAAGGAGAACGAACAACAAAACGTGAGATATAGGTAAGTGTGTAGTTCACGGCTCCATAGATTATAATCATATTTATTCACTTTTTGGCTGCATGATTGCTAGAGCATAGGTATACTGAATGATATGTTACTATTGAATGCCATGAAACATTATCTAAACAGTTAGGAATTGTTATAGGAAGTAATTACATGACTTATGTATGATTTACATGTTATATTGATATGAAATGGATTACATGAGTAATGGCATGTGGGTAATGGTATTCTGATTTATAAATATATCTTATGATGGTTTTGTAATGATGTTGTGGTTCTGGAAACGAGTTAAAAAGAGGATTGGCATGAGAAAACATTGTGTTCGTGTGACTGTTATAGCGGAAGTCGTGCTCGCAATAGGGGAGTTTCCGCTCACGACTCTCACGATTCAACATACCCCTTTGGAATTATCATGACATGAGAAATAAAATGTGAATACGATGACACATGGATCCTTATATGATGTATGATATATATAAGTGATACATGGATGACCTTATGTGAATCGGTCGTTATGGCATGATATGCTAATGATATTATGACCTATGTGTTATGATATAACATGAGATTCAATGGATATGCATATGATGATATATGAACCATGATATGAATATATGAGTACGTATATGATGACAAAGATGATTCTATATGAACCGGTTATTGTGGTATGATATTGAAATGATAATTAACATGATATGATGCTCCATTATTGAAGTTGTTATGTGATATCATAGAAATGTTATTATGATCATGGAATATGGTTCATGCGAATAAAGGAAATAACTTAAATGCCCTACTCGTACTAGGACTGACCATAGGATAGATGGTGCACCATTGAGAATAGTTACGACACTATAAAATTTTCCATGCATTATGTCACGGGGCCATTACCCTCTCCCCCAAAAGCGCGCTTGCAGGGGTGTGCAGCGCACCCGCTTATAAGCCCAGGACCAACCTCGAGGCCAGCCAATGTGGGATCTGTGACAGCTCCCACAGCCAATCCGTGACGCCCTCGTCACGGGTGGCCCACGCGACCATTACTCTTTCCTGATTGGGTGTGCAGCGTACACGTGTCCGGTGGGCCCGAGGCAGGCTCTGATACCACTTGTCACGGGGCCATTACCCTCTCCCCCAAAAGCGCGCTTGCAGGGGTGTGCAGCGCACCTGCTTATAAGCCCAGGACCAACCCCGGGGCCAGCCGATGTGGGATCTGTGACAATTATTTCGGGCAAGGTGGCTTCAGCTTCAAGAGCACCCTTGACCCATTATGCTAGCAATTTTTATATACATATATGAGTCAAGTTGGCTTCAACTCAAAGAGTGCACTTGACTCAGGTATAAAATATACAGTATGATTAGGTGGATAGAGTGGCTTTAGCTCCTAGAGCGCCTATATTTACAACCCGAATTCAATAGTCTAGCATTAAGTAATTGGGCAAATGTAATGAATAAATGGAAAAAGAAAAATTGTTTTATAGTGGTTTAAGATTTCAAGTAAAACCTTCCAGGTACGCTAATGTTGTGCTATAAATTGTTTAACATGATCACATGAATGTGGTATGATGATTTACTTATTACAAATTCTATAAGATGCATAATAAAATTTATATGATTATATGTACTACTAAGGTTGAATAGTTTAGCATGTGAGTTTCCTACACGCAGGTCCAGAGCCATAGGAAGAGTTAACATGAGGAAGCCGAGCCAGTCAAAGCATTCAAAATCAAAGTCAGCTTATACTTTATGCATTTCTATTATTCATGCATTTGGGATATAGTGGATATTGTTTTGTCTTGAATTTTGGATTACATATAATTGTTTCAAGTTGGGCGTGTTTAGCCTTGGTTTGCATATATTATGGTTATAGTTTATTATAAAGGCATTGACTTATGTTATTCATCTATATGGATGTATGTTGATAAGTATGATTAGACAAACAATAGTATTATATGTTTGAACAATAAAGACTAAAAAATGAATAATAGTAACAAGTATATGGTAACACTCCTTCAAAAAACAGTTAAGTATGCTATATGAGAGGGTATTATAGTGGGCGAGTTGTAGCCCTAGATTTAGACATCAGTTATTTTATTTTATTTATGGATTAAATCAGTATTCAATTTATATGATATGATGCAATATGCATTGTAACGTTCATTAATTAGAGTTTAATTAGAATAAATAAATAATAAGTGGCTCAATGAGAAATTAAATAAATAAAATTGATTAATGCAGTTAATTTAATTAAAATGGAACTAAGTGATTATATTGTTTAATTAAGTTGATTAGTGAAATAATAATAATAATAATAATAATAATTGAAAAAAAAAACATATAGTCGGGAAAGTGGGTTAAAATGGAAAAAGTGGATAATAATAATTATCCATAAATGTATATATTTTTCATGCATATATGAAGATTAAAACTATATGTTGTTATGTACCACTAAGCATTTTATGCTTAACGTGTGGATGTTGATTTCCTACTCAGATTGAAGATAGGGGATCAATTGCTGACTAATAGAAGAAGCTCAAGGAGAAAAGTCCAAGACAAACTTGTTGGGGTTGATGATACAACTATTTCATTTTGTTATTTTTCTTTGGGTGGGAATGTAAATATTTTAAATTTTAGATGAATTTTTGTATAATTTTGGTCAGGTTAAGACCTTTATTTTGTAATGTGAAAAATATCTATATATAAATCTTATGCATATTCAAAATTTACTCTATATTTTGAAAAGTCATCATGGCCATGATGCAAAAGTATTTTTTTTTTTTAAGAAAAGAAAATATATGTTTTACCTTTTTAAACATTATAATACCTTTCTATATAGTTGAGGTATATTCCTTAATTATATGGTAGGGTGTTACGTTTTGGTATCATAGCTTAGGTTTAGGCGATTCTAGATCTAGGCGGGGATGAGTTGTATCATAAAATATTGGATTGTCCTATATGACTATAATATAGGCTCTTCTATATCGACATCTAGGTACAAGAGATATGGCTAGTAACGAGCATGAGGGGGAGGGTAATAACAGTTCTTTGGAGTGTGATGAGAGAGATTAACCTAGTCAAGCTAGTGTTCAAGGGTCAACCTTTGCCCCATCTTCATAACCACCATCAAGAAGCCAGGTTGGCCAATACCCTAACCCAGTGACTCAATAGATTTTAGCTTTGCTACAGATGATAGCACAAATAATGCCACAGGTACCACCACCTCCTCCTCCACCACCTCTTCCTCCACTACATCCACAACAACCGAATGTGCAGTTGGATAAAGTTAGGAAATATGGAGCTACAAATTTTCTAGGTAGAAGTGATGACGATCCAGCTGCTGCTGAGTTTTGGCTAGAGCAGACGGAGAGAGTATTTGATGATCTCCACTGCCCGGATGATCTTAAGGCAAAGTATGCAGTCTCATTACTTCAGGAGGATGCATATGCTTAGTGGAAGTCAGTTGTGATGAAACTGTTTATACCATAGCCGCCTACTTGGGAGTTCTTTATGATAGAGTTTAAGGATAAGTATATGCCACGGGTTCATAGAGATAAGAAGAAACGTGAATTCTTCAATCTAAGATAGAGGGGCATGACTGTGGTTGAGTATGAGAGGGAGTTCACTAGACTGAGTAGGTATGCAGCTGGGATTATTACAGATGAGTCTAATAAGTGCCGCAGGTTTGAGGAGGGATTAGATGCAGACATTGGGTTTCATGTGGTTTCACATAGGTACCAGGAATTCTCTCAGTTAGTTGCATCAGCTATTAGTATGGAAGAGTTGAAGAATTTGAAGAGGCCTAGTGAGTCATCAAGAAAAGACTTTATGAAGCCTTCTTTTAGTGCCATCCAGACATCGAACAAGAAAGCTCGCATAAGTACAGGTCAGTTCCAGCAGAGAGGACAGAGTCAGGGTCGTGCTTATTCAATTCCCACTAGGTAGGGACCACCCTTTAGAGCCACTTTTACTACTGCTAGTAGTCAGACTCATATTCAGAGAGAGCCGACACCAGAGTGTACATCTTGTGGCCGAAGGCATAGGGGGGAATGTTGGGGACCTACAACATGCTATAACTATGGGTTTATAGATCATTTGAAGAAAGATTGCCTCCACCCTATTCGTGGGACTCCTACACAGACTCAAGCTTCACCATCGACGCAGGGTAGAGGTCGAGGACAGTTTAGAAGTGGTAGGGGCGGACAGAAACCAGAAGCCTCAGAAACAGTAAATCGACCAGGATCCAGTCGTGCACCTACAAAAACATATGCAATGAAGGCAAAGGAGGATTAGACTACCACATATGTTATTGTGGGTATGTTTTCTTTGCATGGTTTTGATTTATGTGCTCTTATAGATCCAGGTTCTACACATTCCTATCTTTGCAAGAACACGGGTGGTCAGTACAATATGGTCAGTGAGAATTTAGACTATGAGATTAAAGTTTCAAATCCTTTAGGCCATAGTGTGGTAGTGAACAAAGTATATAGAAAATGTCCTTTAGTTGTACATAGGAAAGAGTTTCTTATGGATCTTATTAAGCTGCCTTTTCATGAGTATGATGCTATATTAGGCATGGATTGGCTTTCTCGGTATAAGGCAATGATAAACTGCAAGTCTAAGCTAGTGATACTTAAGATTGTAAATCATAAAGAGATTGTGGTAAGAGGTGAGTTAGTGCCACAATTACCACGTGTTTTGTCTATGATGAAGGCCAAGAGGATATTGAGGAAAGGATGTGAAGCTTACTTAGCTCATATCATTGACACTAGGAAGGGAAGTTTAGACCTCTAAGATATCCCTATTGTTAGGGAATTTCCAAATGTGTTTCCAGAAGAGTTACCAGGTCTACCACTTGAGAGAGAGGTAGACTTTTCTATTGAACTTACTCCTGGCACGACTCCTATTTCATCTACACCATACAGAATGGTGCCATCAGAGATGAAAGAGCTTAAGGCTCAATTTCAAGAGCTTTTGGATAAAGGTTTCATAAGACCAGGTGTCTCTCCTTGGGGTGCACTAGTACTTTTTGTAAAGAAAAATGATTGGTATATGAGGCTATGCATAGACTACAGACAATTGAATAAGGTGACCATTAAGAACAAGTATCCATTCCTACGTATTGATGATCTTTTTGACCAACTTAAGGGTGCAAGAGTGTTCTCTAAGGTCGACTTGAGATCGGGTTATCATCAATTAAGGGTGAAGATGGAAGACATAGCTAAGACAACATTCAGAACCAGATATGGTCACTATGAGTTTTTGGTTATGCCATTTGGGTTAACCAATGCTCTTGCCGCATTTATGGATCTTATGAACAGGGTCTTTAGGCCATACATAGATCAATTTATGGTCATCTTTATTGAAGATATTTTGGTATTTTCTAAAAATCATGAGGAACACGAGAAGCATTTGAGGATAATGTTACAAACACTTAGAGAACATAAGCTTTATACTAAACTCTCAAAATGTGAGTTTTGGTTGTATGAAATGACATTTTTGGAACACATTGTATCAGCATAAGGTATTAAAGTTGATCATAGCAAGATTGCTGCAATTGTGAATTGGAAGCCTCCACAGAATGTGACTGAAGTTAGGAGTTTCCTTGATTTGGCAGGTTACTATAGGAGGTTTGTCAAGGGTTTTTCAATGATTGCTTCCCCTTTGACAACACTTTTGCGGAAAGATGTTAAGTTTGAATGAACAGAAAAATGCCAGGCTAGTTTTGATAAACTCAAGAGAATGCTTACAAAGGCTCTAATTTTGACATAACCAATCCCTAATAAGGAGTATGTCATTTATAGTGATGCTTCTCATAATGGCTTAGGTTATGTACTAATGCAAGAAGGAAAAGTGGTTGCTTATGCTTCCAGACAGCTGAAACCATATAAGAAGAATTATCCTACATATGATTTAGAGTTAGCAGCCATAGTCTTTGCATTAAAGATTTGGTGCCATTATCTATATGGGGAAAAATGTTTCATCTACACATATCATAAAAGCTTGAAATATCTACCCACACAGAGAGTTGAATTTGAGACAAAAAAGATGGCTTGAATTGATAAAAGATTACAATTGTGTGATAGATTATCATATAGGCAAGGCTAATGTAGTAGCAGATGCTCTAAGCAGGAAGACTGTGGCAGAGTTGCACATCCAGCCAACTTTTATCCAGGATACCAAAGATGCATAGAAGCATGACAGCAAGTTAGCTGAGCTAGTTGATTTGGTCTCTAAGGGGGAGAGATATGAGTTCGCCATTGATTCAGATGGTAGCCTGTACTGTCAGAGCAGGTTATGTGTACTTCATATTGAGAATCTAAGAAAAATGATCCTATAAGAGGCCCATGAAAGCAAATATGTGATGCACCCAGGAAGCAACAAGATGTACTAAGAGTTGAGAAGTAGATATTGGTGGTCAAGTATGAAAAAGGATATTACAAATTATACTACGAGGTGCTTAACTTGTCAGCAGGTTAAAGTAGAGCATCAAGTACCTTCAGGATTATTGCATCTGATCACTATCCTAGAATGGACATAGGAGAGGATTACCATGGATTTTGTGGTTGGATTACCCTTGACACCGAAGAAGCAAGATGCTATATGGGTCATTGTGGATAGGCTCACACTTTTTGCCTATTAGAAAAGACTACCGACTGAACAAATTGGCAGAGATTTATGTTAATAAGATAGTACGACTTCATGGAGTGCCTGTCTCTATTGTTTCTGATAGGGATCCTCGATTTACATCTCAATTTTGGGGTAGCTTGCAACGAGCTATAGGTACTAAACTTAATTTCCGCACGGCTTTTCATCCCCAAACAGATGGACAATCAAAGAGAGTTATTCAGATCTTAGAGGATATGATGAGAAGTTGTATTATTGAATTTGAAGGAAGCTAGGACAAATATATTCCTTTGATGGAATTTGCCTACAACAATAGCTATCAGTCCAGCATTCAGATGGCCCCATATGAGACACTATATGGTAGGAAGTGTCAAACACCTTTATGTTGGACAGAGCTTAGCGAGAGAAAACTAGTTGGGCCAGATGTAGTGCAAAAGATAGAGGAGAAAGTGAAAATTATTCGAGAAAGGCTTAAGGTAGCTTCAGACAGACAAAAATCGTATGCTGACCTTAAAAGATGAGACATCGAATATGCTGTAGGAGATAAAGTTTTCCTTGGAAAAAATTATTGACATTTGGAAAAAAAAGGCAAGCTAAGCCCAAGATTCATTAGACCATATGAAATTTTGGAAGGAATTGGACCAGTTGCATATAGACTCGCTTTACCACCAGAGTTGAGTATGATACATAATGTTTTTCATGTATCGATGTTAAGACGATACAGATCAAATCCTTCTCATATTATACTAGCTAAGAGCATACAAATGAGACAAGATTTGACATATGAAGAAGAACCAGTCCAAATTCTAACAAGAGAGATTAAGGAGCTTAGAAACAAGCTGGTACCATTAGTGAAAGTTCTATGGAGAAGTCATGCAATGGAAGAAGCAACATGGGAAAACGAGAAAGTGATGAAAGCTCAATACCCCGAGTTATTCAATGACGACGTATCAGGTATGTTTCGAGGATGAAATATTTTAAGGGGAAGAGAATTGTAACGTTCGCTAATTAGGGTTTAATTAGAATAAATAAATAATAAGTGGCTCAATGAGAAATTAAATAAATAAAATTGATTGATGTAGTTAATTTAGTTAAAATGGAACTAAGTGATTAGATTGTTTAATTGAGTTGATTAGTGAAATAATAATAATAAT